>JANTNU010000005.1:14912806-14923486 GCA_024752395.1 Erythroxylum havanense | reverse complement strand
GTATAATTCTCCCATAACAGAGGTACGCATAATCATTAACCTAGTTTTCTCTGCGTTTATCAACCTCACCCTCACCAAAAAACTGACTTGAGCGTCGGAGGGGCTAATTGGGACACAACCCCCGACAAGTCTTCTTTGTTTTACAGGTATCTTCATATCGAAGTTATCACAGAAAGTTGTCAATTCATGGATCCAAACGGCAACACACTGTTCAGCCAGAATCCGACAGAACCAGATGTAATTAAAACCTTTTTCTTTATGTTTGTTCATTGAGCTTTGGGTTAATAAGTAGATGGTTTCGAAGGGCTTTTTCAAAGGAATATCATGTCCTTTGATTCTAATGGTGTAATCCATTTTTTAAAAAAATATTGAATTTTTATCGTTGGTTGAATTAATCCTTTTGCACTTTATGAATCTCCTAATTTTCTATAGATTTTTTTAAAGTTTTCTATTATTATCTCATCGTTGTTCACAATCCCATCAATGGTACTAGATGTTCTTGTTATAAAAAAATCCATTTTCTAACAATATCAACTCCTTCAGTTATGAATAATCTAGATTCATAACTGAATTTTATTATAGAAAAATAAAGAATTACAAACTAGATTTACAAAATATACAAAATATTTTGTCTCACTTTTTTTTCTCTCTTTTCTTCCTCACTCTTGCTTCTTTTCGCTAGTAATGGAATGATTTGCTCCCTTCATTTTTTACGTGTTGGATGAATGACTATTTGGTCAATTATTTTTGACTTTTTTTTTTAAATTTCAACTTTAGTCTGCTACCATTTTTTACAGTAGTCTTGCAGCATAGTATGTCTTTAAAAATACTATTAAACGTGGGGCTGATGGACGCAAGTTCTAATCTTCCTGGATCTGAAAGCTAAATACTGAGCAAGCCAGGCCTCAAAAAATTTTGGTGGAAATGACGATCTGGATCAAAGTTGTGCCCTCCTTGGTCTTTGATTTTTATTTTTTTCTGAAAGTGTCTTTGAATTATTTTATTCCTGTGGATGGATACAGTTTATAAGACCTTTTTGAAAACAAAAGGCAGTAAGACCTTTACTCTCAATACAGATTCAGTGTCGCTTCTCATAATATGAATTTAATTTGATTCAACAATTATCTTTTTAACCACAAAGTACCCTGAATATTGAAATTCTTTTTTTTTTTAAAATGGTTCCCACTGCTAAACTGCAAAATGGTTACTCAGAATCTTTACCCTTGAAGCCTATTAGAACCCGAATTAAAGCCTCTGACTAAAATGAACACTAAAGAACTCTGTGGAGTGAATCGGGCGCGGAAGGTACACTGGTCCCCATCACAGCAAACAAAATGGACTTCTTCCGCTAAGAACTTTATAACACGACTTAGTCAACAGTCTTTGATGGACTATAGTTGGTCGTACATATGATTGGACACATGTGACTTTTCAACAAACCTTTTTGACGAATAAATTATAATTGATAGATAAAGACAAATGAAACATTATTTCTATGAAAAAGTTGATTTTCAAAAATTAAAGAAGATAATAAATAAAATTTTAACAAATGGAAAAAACGGTTATTTTTCAAATTATCTATATAAAAAAGAAGAATCAGATAAAGATTTTTGATTGGGTTGGTCGTTCTAGGCTCAAGCTCAGACTCAGAACGACGCATGGGTCAATCGGCCTATTCTTTAAAGATTGACCTAATTCCTATAGGTATTAGCAATATAAATTCATTACCTCATCATAAAAAGGTACGACTTTCAAAAATCTTATTTTTTTTATTTACCAGCCACCAAATTCTCTTAAGAGATTAACTTGAGCGTCGGAGGGGCCTACTGACAGTCAACCCCCGGTGTGCCATTACTGTTTTGCAGGTATCTCTAAGTCAAAGTGAACCAATCTCATAGATCCCAACAGCAACATTCAACTTCATCAAAATCAGATAGAACCAATTTTAATAGCTAATTAGAAAGAGCAAAACTTGATTCAGTGGAAGAGGATTCAATTCAAGCATTACGAGGGAGCTTTCTGTCTTCCCATTTTTATGCCGAGAGATGCATTGCTATGACCTTGACTACACTCCAGGTTTCCAAAATGTTTGCAAAACCTTCAGGTATCAGGAAGAAAAACTGTCAATACTATCATACCATTGTTTCCTTTATTTTTTGTCTTCCAAATTTTACAAATAAACCAATTTGTTCGCAGTAAAGGAACTCAGCATATATCTTTTCTTTATGGCCTTTTTGAGTTTTCTAATCATTATTTTTTAATTCCATATTTCAGTTTCTATATCAAATTATCATTAGCAATCCATAACTTGTAATTTATTTAATACTTTTAAGAAATCATAGCTATTGGTGACTCTAGCTCAGATATAATTTAATCATTTTAGGCTTATCTAAGTAAAATTTAGGTTACAAATGAAGTTAATTCAGTTGTTATTTACCACTTCCTTTGACAAACTACTTGAGCTTGCGGCAGGAAAAATTAAAAAGGGTTTCACATGACCTTTAGAAGAGTCGGTTCTTATCTCAGATTACCTTGTCCATCAGAACCCCTTTTCTACGGGAATATGTCAACTCAAACTTTCTCATGCTTAGGTAATCCATTGTGGTTCAGCCGGATTCTGACTGAACGGTACATTGTCGTTTGGATCTATGAGCTGACAACTTTCTGTGATGAATTCGACTTGAAGATACCTGCAAAACAAAGAAAGCTTGCCGGGGGTTGTGTCCCGATTAGCTCCTCCGACGCTCAAGTCAGTTTTCTGGTGAGAGTGAGGTTGATAAACGCAGAGAAAACTAGGTTATGATTATGCGTACCTCTGCTATGGGAGAATTATACCTTATATATGGTTTTACAGCTAGGTTTAGGTCTTTACGTGTTTGCATAGGAGATTTTCTTCTGCTAATGGGCCATGGATGTGTGGATCAGGCCCGGATTAACCGATGGGTGTGAGATCAACCGATCAGCCTGTGGGTTGTTGTGATTGGGCTCGGGCCCGATACAGCCGACCCGACCATAAGCTCCCTACTCCTTGAGTCTGAGTGAAGAGATGGGTCGAAGGAGTATGTTAGGCCTTTGTTGCTCGTCTGCTATCTCATAGCTCGTAAGCAAGACAGCTCGTAAGGTGGTCGATCGGTCAGAAGTTGGCATTGTAGCTCGGTCATGGGACGACTCGGGCAGTCTTGATCGGTCGGATGCCGACTAATTGTACGTTGCTGCTCGTACTGGGGTCGGTTGGTTGAGTGCCCCAACTGGTCGGCCTCGGCACCTAGTGCGCGACAGTTCGCGCTAAAGCAGATCGGATGGTCATCATCGGCGGACGCGTGAAGGTACTTGGAGCATTTATTGTTTGACGGCGCGTGCCCTCTGATAGCTGTTCAGAATCTGAAACGTATCGTCCTTGTGACCGTTGTGCAGCTGTCCCGTACGTCTCTTCAACTGCCACGCCGTTCCGGATTTCGGACAACCCTAATTCTCATGGCTCGGATCATGCCGCGTGTCCGAACATAGCTCGGATTTTCTCCGCGTGTCGAGCTTTGATTGAGCGTCCCTTCTACTGATCATGTGCTTTGATTGAGCGTGTAGATAAAAATTATCTACATTTGTTATGAATTGCATTTCAAGTCAGATATATACACAGCATACCTCGAATTCCTGTTTTTAAAGAGATTAGAAGTATTATTGTTTGCTTCTTTCTTAGGATATTTGTTCAGTGTTAAGAGTGACCTATTTACAATGAAACCAATAAAAGTCGAAAATGTCTCTCTTTAAATGAATAGAATACCCACCTTATGATAATATTCTTACACTTTTAAGTAATATTGTCCTATCAATGATGTGCTATACGTATGGCAGGATAATAAACTTAAGTTTATAATTATTTTGATTCATGCACATAAATGATCATCCTAATCATGGGGAAGCGAACTACCAATCTCTAGACCCAATTGAGAATTAACTAACTAATACATTATCTTGAACATCAAGTTCATTGCATTACGACTAAAGTGATTCATGTACCACCAATAGACAAATTTTATACTATCTATAGACAAATTTTATACTATCTTCAAAACAAAATAGTTGATTAATGTTTCTTGGGTCATATATGAAAAGTTTCTTACAAGCCTAATATGGATGGAGGACATGTTAACATTTGATTATGTGCACATGAACTTTGACCATTTGAAGGCAGACTTCTACGATTCGAAGCACTATCACTAGATAAGAAGTTACTAAAAACTACTCCCAATATTAAAGAGCAATGGAACTCTGGGGAGCTTTTACAAGATTTCAGTTCGCATGAAACCTGGGTTATTGCTGGATCGAATTGGAGGTTGATTCTACTGCAGTGATTGATATTATCTCCTCGTCAACTCATAGATCTATGCCACTTAATCCCATTGTCAGGGGTATTAACGAACTTTTCACCTGAAACTAGATTGTTGCTTATCGACATATCTATCAAGAGAACAACAGATATACTGACTGACTTGCGAACTATGCTGGTCACTTTGATGTAGGAGTCACTTATTTTGAAATTACACCCTTCTCTTTTTAGAGGATATATTCGGGAGCGATTTCCCTAGATTAACTGTGTAATTTGTATCGTTAATTCCCTTTTAATAAAAAACAAGAGGTGTAGTTCTGACGTCTCATTCTAATAATAAAATATTACATGCTATTTTAAATCATCTTTATGACTCGTGAAGTTTTAAAGATCTATTAATTAATGCACCAGGTACCTATACAGAACTTCTCTTTTACAATATTAATTTTCTCACCCACGTCTTAACTAAATTAATTTATTTTCAGAGTCTTAAATACAAGTTTGCTGCACACTCAAAAATATTTTCTCTCTCTCCAATCACTTTCCAAGTTGGCCTATGGTATGTCGCGATTTGACCAAGAGTCGTCTTAGCTGTCGAAGTTGTCCAGATTCAAAGTTAGAAATTGGGAAAGTCAGACGCAAGTTTAGGAAGCATACTGCGGACATGGTTGCCTCATGCCTACGAGTATTAAGCATGCTTGTCTTCTTCTCCAGGTATCATTGTAAATTCAGGACTAGAGGGACCAAATCGGGACAAACAAAATTAATTTGTGATGTAGACACAAGTTCGTTTGTTGGAAGAACAAGACACTGAATTGGAAGAGCATCTTTTTATGCAAGCAAAGACTTTGACAAAACTTGTTCCAATTACAATCCTTTGGATCATACATTTGACTAATTGTCGTTTTCTCAGTTAACTAACCTGTCTTCGGCATAAGAATAGTCAATTGCTTGGCAGAATCAATAGACCCAATGACAGACTAGAATTCACCTACTATGTAATTAAATTAAATTGCCAATTTCGTAACTACATAAATTGATTCAACAAATTATTTAATATGGAGAAATCATATTCAAACTATTTTAATTATTTCAAACCTCATTAGCTATATATTAATATTAATGTTTCATCACCAATTGGTACCTCCAACATTGATTCTCCTTCTCTAAAATATGTCAAATGGTAAAAGCTCGATCAATTCGTCTATTGTTTCCTCATCGTCTCACTGTAAGTTCCACTACACAAATTGCTCTTGGATATCACATTGCTCGTAACCTCTAAATTGGTCTTGAGAGGCTGCAACAATCAAGTTTCCAATGTCCTCTCCTTTCACAAAAGTTTTACGCATTGAAGAAATGTTCCACTTTAGTCACTGATTACCTCCAACATATCCAACACTACTAACGAGCTTATTGCCATCAGAAACAAAATTTTAGAAGGTCTCATCCTTTTTCATATTAAATAGGTTACCTATAGATAAGTCCTTTATTATCGCTGCTGAACACCAAGAATCTGTCATCACTTTTGCTGAGATTTAAGTAAAATTCCTCAGCCACGAGTAATGCCTCCTCTTATATCACTCCCCACCTCTATCTAATATCGTTTTAACTTCCTCCAACACTAGTGGTTGCTCCTCACATGCTAATAATGGACACAATACTAAAATTCATATGGCACTCTTAATATATCCAAATCCTTAATTCATTGAGTAGGGGTTTGAAAAACTGAAGGGGGTTAATGATTTTGCAAACTTTCCGCAAACTTATTTAGTACCAGCAAAATAAAAACAAGTAAACCAAAATAATAACACCAGAAATTTGGTAACGCAGTTTGACACACCTTGCCTATGTCTACGGGGCCCTCACCCAGCTTAATCTCTTTCACCGAAATGCAATAGTTTTACCCGAGGTTTTAATAAGTCAACATCACTCAACCCTTGACATTATCCCTCAACCTCACTTCCCATGAAAAAATTTTACATTCAATAGTACGATCGCCTCGTACTAACTTCGACAGAGGATTTTCTCAATCAATCTTTTAATGAAAGAACAATAAACAAATAACTCAAGTGATAAAATAATAAAGAACGAAAACTAAATACACTTAAGATAGAAAAGAACAACTTCTCAATAAGTTGTGCTCTACTAAAATAGATCTGGAATTCGTCGCAACAACAATTAACTGATTCAGATAAACAACAATACGAAGCCACGGGTCACCCAATCAACAGAAAGCGCAACAACAAGATGAATTAATTATCAACATAAAATCAGGTTGGCGATCAACACTATAATGAATTCTGGTAGGTGCTATCTCAGATAGGAACAACAGCACTGCCTCTCACTACCAATGATGACGATAACAGAAGAAAGATCAATTAACACAGTGTGTTTTCCAAAATAAGCGATTAACGCACATCCAATGCACTGCTGTCTATCTCCCAAACAAAACTCAAGCAAGCTACCTCACTGTAGCTCTCACACAAGACGTTATTCAGTAGATTTTCACATGTATGCCACAAGCGGTATGTTTTATTCATAGACACATAAACACCCACGCCTCCTTTTATATAAAATTCAAGCAACGTTATGCACTATATCAATTAAAACCACTGAACCTTTTTCCAATTATCACACATATGTACAATGGTCTTCGGTTGCTGCACCCTTACATACTGCATTCCCCAATGGACAATTAATGCACACCAATGGACAATTAATGCAAACCCATTCCACCGTTGCACTTTCTCACATAAACTGTATGCCTTATATCCTAGCAACTATATGATCTTAACTTCAAATTTGTTAATTCAAAGAAACGTATGCAGCACTAATACCTCATCATCATCTCACTTATATCAGTCCGACATTTACTCAATACCGCATATACACCAAAAAGATTAACTTCTTTCGTAGATTGAAGATATGCACAAATCTCTTATATAATAAGAGTTCCACTTTAATTCAAACATAAAACAACCTTATCTTTTTAATTTCATCAATCCACCAAATTTGGAAATCTAGCAGTAATTTTCAACATATCCAGTCGTAAGATAATTCCAATTTTACCAAGATGATAGACTCTATAAGTTATATCTTATATGTCCAATTTGAATGCTAAAACTAAATAAAAGATATATATAATATATCCTAACAATCTCTCCCTTTTTGACATTGTTTGTCACAAAGATGAAACTCCATATAAATAATCATAATTGGACATAAAAAGATGAAATTCACATTGCTCCCCCTTAATCAAACATCAAATTTCAAAGAATACCAATCATCCAAATTTCTCCCCATTGAGACAAAAAGATGCCAAAAGGCAAGACAAATAATCACATATATACCTTGATATCTCCCCCTGAATGTAACAATCACCATAAACAATCTGATATCTCCTCCTTGAGATAAAACAGTATCAAAATGCATAATCATAATAATCAACCATAGATGCATTAGAAGAATCATAAATACGTTAAGAAGACAAATTACCGCTATTCAAAACATTGAGTGATATGGCCGAAAGATAGAGAGATACTCGAGAGAGATCCATACCGATGAGAGAGCCAAGGAGTCTTCGGTGGAGCCAAATGGAAGTTACAAAACAAACTACTAAAAAGATGAGACGACAATAGCAATAAAAAACTAAAGAACTAAAAAAATCTTTTTTTGTTTTCTTTTTTTCTTTTTTTGTTTTTAACAACACAAAACATACTTCAAAAATGAAAAGCACACAGTCCTTGTGCCCCTTGACGAATCTCAAACCAGAGCTTATTATTTGGCTTGAATGAAGATGTGTAACACAAGTAGCCTATAAGTTTTCGATAATCAACCCTTTTTCTTTCTCTTATTTCTCTTCTTTCGTTCACATCTCCAATAACATTTTCTGCTGGATGATTCATTCGGATTCAAGATGAAGAACCTCAGTTCAAATCAGCTTCCATTATTTTGTTTGGTTCATCATCCGAAGTAACTAAAAGTTCTTCATTTCGTGTAGTTACTTCCTCAACAGTAACTAACTGCAAATCAGTTTCTACAGTTACTTTCTCAACAGTAACTAACCGCAAATCTGGGCATTTTCTTGTTTTTCCTTCACTACGTTTTTGTGCTTGTACTTGACAATTTCTAATCCAAGTTTGTTTCCATGCCTTGGGATGTTGTTGGAGATTTAATGAAGAGTGTTTAGATTTTCGATTTGACCCCTTTGAAACATCATTTGTAGTAACTGATAACATATTGACCTTATATGTCCAATTACTCTACAAAATGACATGTGGGTATAAATCTTCAATTACCGCACCCTTATATATTGCGTTTCCCAATGGACAATTAATGCACACCAATGGACAATTAATGCAAACCCATTCTACCGTTGCACTTTCTCACATAAACTCTATGCCTTATGTCCCAGCAACTATATGATCTTAACTTCAAATTTGTTAATTCAAAGAAACTTGTGCAGCATCAGCTCACTTATATCACTCCCACATTAACTCAATACCGCATATAGACTAAAAAGACTAACTTCTTTCGTTGATTGAAGATATGCACAAATCCCTCATATAATAAGAGTTCCACTTTAATTCAATCATACAACAACCTTATTCTTTTAATTTCATTAATCCACCAAATGCGCACATCCAGCAATAATTTTCAACATATCCATTTGTAAGATAATTCCAATTTTACCAAGATGATAGACTCCATAAGTTCTATCTTATATGTCCAATTAAAATGTCAAAACTAAATAAAAGATATATACAATATATCCTAACAGAGATGACTCTCAATGGCCCAAATTGACAGAAGATGATTATGGATAATGAACTTTTCGTCTTACTTTTGAAGCGTGTTTGTAGATATTTATACAATATGCTACTGTACAGTTGGTAAAATTGACTCATAATAAACTAACAAACTACGAAAAGAGAGTGCTTATGCATGTACAAAATGTCGTGCATGAAACAAATTCAAAACAGATAAATTAATCACATGTTATGCCCCCTTAAGCTGGAGCATACAAATCTTATATGCCTAGCTTAAGAAGAGTAGAAGAAAAGACATTTGTAGACAAAGATTTGTTGAAACAATATGTTAGTTGATAAGAGATAGGAAGTAAATGGATGACTCCAGCTTGATGTTTTTCACAGACAACATAGTTTGATATGCTTTGTTTGTTCGTGAAAAATTGGGTTATGAGCAATATGCATGGAAAATTGGTTATCACAAAAAAACAAGGTAGGGAAAGGATGTAGTATGTGAAGATGTTATAACAAATATATAGCCCATTGAAGCTCACAATAAGCAACAGCAAATGCTCGATATTTTACCTCAGTTGATGAACGAGAGATTGTTGTTTGCTTCTTATTCCACTACGATATGAGTGCATCACCTAAGAAAATGCAGTAACCAGAAACTAACTTACGAGAATTAGGGCATATAGCCCAATCAGAATTTGCACAAGTTGACACTTCCAAAGTGGCAGAGAGAGGATAAAAGAGGCCCTAGCCATGAGATTTTTTTAGATATCTCAAAAAAATCTAAATATTAATATACATGTATTATCAAGTATACATGTATTATCAAGGTGGTCATACGTTTTAAGGAGGAATACCTTGAAAGTTATTTAATGGATTATTATCATAGATTAACCAAAACATTACCTAAATATTTAAAAAAGAGTTTTTTTTTTCAAATTTCACAATGGTAACTTGATTTTATTCCTTTCAGAAAACACATTAATGTAATAGCATAATAAGTTAATTAAGATGCTAGACTTATAATAAATAAGGTATTAAAAAATAATATTGATGTGGGTCCTCGTTACAAATTCGTGATTTGTTAAGATTTATAAGCCAATTTCGTAGATTTTGCCAACTTATGGCTTTATGCTTCTAATTTTTCAATAATATTCAATAGGATTTCACTAATTTATCTAAAATACTATCTTACAAAAATGTAAAAAAATCTCCTTTTAAGAATAACTAACAATTTGTCTTTCTTTTGTTTTTTTTTAATTTCAGTTAAAAAAACTCGTTTGCTTAAATTTTTATTTTTGGTTTTTTCCAATTTTTATAAATTATAAAATCTATATAAAGTGGTTTTATTTTTTATTTCTTTCTTTTATAACATGATTTTATATCAACTATATATTATTTAATTATTTAATATTATTTATTAATGAGAATTAGGTATAATTTAATTCAAAAATATATATTTAATTATTAACATTAATTATAAATAATTTAATTTAATATTTGATTCAATTTTATACTTATTTTGAATTTTAAAAATAAAATAATTTAAATTTAATAATTATTAATAAATATAATTTGAATATAAAATATCTT
>JANTNU010000005.1:14883810-14894391 GCA_024752395.1 Erythroxylum havanense | reverse complement strand
TGGTTAATCATGGTTTGCAGATAGTTGATGGGGCAGAGTTGGCCGATAGAGAACGCTATCAGCATCTGGTGGGAAAGTTGATATATCTGTCTCACACAAGGCCAGATGTGGCGTATGCTGTAGGTGTTCTGAGTCAGTTCATGCACCGTCCCCAGATCGATCATATGGAGGCTGCTTTAAGGGTTGTCCGGTACCTGAAGGGTTCTCCAGGTAGAGGTGTTTTATTTCAGAATCATGGACATCTGGATGTGGAGGCATATACGGATGCTGATTGGGCAGGTAACCCAGTTGATAGGAGGTCCACGTCTGGGTATTTCACTCTTGTCGGAGGGAACCTGGTTACTTGGAAGAGTAAGAAGCAGAAGGTGGTCGCACTTTCTAGCGCGGAGGCAGAGTTTCGAGGGATAGCTCGAGGGTTAGCAGAGGTTCTGTGGCTAAGAAAGTTGTTGGCTAAAGTTGGGTTCCCAGTTGAGGGGGCCTGCAGCTTGAGGTGTGATAATCGAGCTGCGATCAGTATTTCGGAGAACCCAGTCCAGCATGATCGGACTAAGCATGTAGAGATTGACCGACACTTCATCAAGGAGAAACTGGATGCTGGAATCATAGCTCTTCCTTTTGTTCGGTCCGAGGATCAACTAGCAGATATTCTCACAAAAGCAGTTACAGGCAGAGCCTTCGGAAAGGCGTTAAGCAAGTTGAATATTGGTGACCCCACTATTCAACTTGAGGGGGAGTGTTAGTTTTAGGAAATTATACTGATCCCTTAATTTTAGGGATTATAATTTGATTTGATTTATATGTATAGTTTCCTTGTACAAGTTGTGATCTATCGGTATTGAAACTCTTCATCTATATATGTACATGATACAGTGAAATAAAAAATACAGAAAATTCTACAAATATTTTTTCTTCTTCGTGTTTCTTCACTTTTTCTTATGTTCCCCCTCTTCCCTTCCCTCTCCCTCTTCCCAGCTCTATACTTGATGTGGCTATTCCTCATTCAGCTTATCATTGGCCCCCTTTACATTCTCGAATTGTAATTACTATTTTGCTTTATCTCATCCCCTTGTTTCTTTAAGGTTTCTTTATCTGAGGTTGTTAGAGATGTCTCTCCTTTTATGTCCTTTAAGTTCATCTTTCCCCTTGATCATAGATGGTTCACATATGATTTTTCCTCTTATAGAAGTGCTTAGATTCAGAGCCTAAAATTGGTGCTCCATCTTGGTTCTTTGAGGTATATATTGTTTCTTTTTTAAATTCACTCATTAAGCTTGACTAGAAAAGGAAAAAATCAGATTCCTTTTTCCTCATGAAGTTCCCAATCCCAATATTTTCAACAAAGCAAAAGATTTCTGATAGTAGTTTATTATCTTGGAACTAATAGTTAATTATTAAACCTTAAATTCTGAAAAGAAAGCTATAAGAAAGCTTAAACAGAAGTCCCAACTATCTCCTTTTCACATTCCTAAATATCAATCAAAGCTTGAAATGTTAGAGGGATGAATTGTCCCTTCAACTAAGAGAATTTTAGAGATTTTCTTTCATTAAAAACAAAATTTATACTTAAGATCAAAATAAAATCCAATTATGTATATTACAACAAAAAGGACATGTTGCTATGAAAAATATCGTCGCTAATAATCAATGGCGACTATTTATATTCATTGTCGAAAACATCGTCAAATTCTCGTAGCTGAAAACTATAGTCGACCTCTTTTGCTAATTGTTGCTCATAATTTTTGTCTACGCTTTATTTTCATAGAGAAAAACTATTGGCAATGTTTTAAGAAATAATCGCTAATATTTTTTTGGCTATACTTAGTTTTCGTAGGCAAAAACTATTAGTTACATTTTTGAAAACTTAGCCAATAGTTTTTAGTCATGTTTCTATAAACGTAGCTAATAGTTTTTAACTACGTTTTCCAAAAACAGCCAAATTTTTTAGTTACGTTTCTAGAAACGAAGCTAAATGTTTTTAGCTACGTTTTGTAAAATATAGTCAAATTTTTAATTTACATTTTAACAAAATGTTATACCATGTTGAATTATAATTATTTGTTACATTTTTAATCCATATTATTGTATATAATATTTAGATTTTTTTGTTGTTGTTAATTTATTATAGAAATTTTTTTTGCAAAAGTAATTGATAATTTGAAGCATTTTATTAAAATATAAAATATCATTAAATTTTTTTGTGTACAAGATTTTAGTTACAACTTCAAAAATATTTGTATACAAAATAATAAATACAGAAATTAGTTTACAAGATATAATACAAATAACTTAGCGTAGCTTTCATTGGGTCGAGTAATTTTTTTAGGTACTTTTCATGCTTGGCCAACTTTTTCCAATATGATGTAATTTAACCTTAAGCAACTTGTTTTCCTCTTGAAGACATTGAACGTATGTTGATATTGATAAGGATGAAATAGTTGGCTCAGGCCCAAACTCAAGACCTTTGATACACCCGAATCATTTACCAAACATGGAATTACAAGTATCTTCTACATTTGCCTCATTTATCTCAGACATTGATGTTTTTAGCAACTCTTACATCTTATTCTAAAATTAAAAAACAAAACCAATATTCAATACAAATATTATTAGTTAGTACTATATAAATAAATAAACTTAAAATCTAAACAAATTTTATACTCACATAGTTATTTTATGTTGTTTCAAACATTCACCATTGAACTTCGTTACAGTGAATGAATTTGTAGAGTGTGATCCTATCACATTCTTGTCCATGTAGTTGCTTCTCACTTTGTCTTATGAAAAAGATACAATCACAATAAATAATCTAGTATTTATTGATATAATTATAACTTGTAATCATATATCTTACATATTCATTTCACACGACAACAAATGATTTGAAGCCTTGATTGTGAAGAGTTTTCATTTTTCCTTTATTCACCTTGGCTTTCTTACATTTTTCCTAAATAAAAAAAGATAGTACTTAAATCATCTAAAAAGATTAATGGAAGCAAACTTGACGGGAAAGAAAACAAACCTAAATGTTGGGAGAGGCCCAATAATCACACAAATTATTCCAATTTTCTAGAGACATATGTTCTGGAACATGTCTTCTTACCTCCACTTCAGAAGGAAAAAGATTTATAATACTGATGCAGTTTAAAACAACAATCCCTAGTCCTTTGTTTTAACAATGCAATGCATAATTTAAAACATCAGGGTTGTTGATATCAACGATATTCAATTTCATATGTGAATAATAAGTAAAAGTGTAATTAATATTAAAATAAGTGAAACAATATTGCTTATAATTAAATAAATTGAAATTTTACTTAAACATATTCCAAAGCAATCTCGAACAAGTTATCTTCCTTCAAGTCCTTAACATGCTTTAGGTAAGGTAATTATGTTCTGGTAATTATCCCTAACTCATTAGATTTTTTTTATTGAATCTTGTCTGGAGGACGGCCTTGCGAAGTATCAAATATGTACTGACAACTTGCTATTCATTGAAACATTCATTCGTTGCAACTTATAACCTCTAGTTATAACCTACCTCTTTTTTTATGGTGACATTGGCACCTAACAAAAAATTAATAATGATAAGAAAATATGAATTAAATATGTAAATATATATTTAAGTATAAGTATATTTTTTAGATGTTAAAAAATAGTAAACCTACAGATCCCTCTGTACTAGTTGAGGAAGAATGAAGTTATTGCTGACTTACTTCATTGGTGGATAAGGTCGATTGTTGTTGTTAGCTAGGAATTGATTAATTTGGTTATTGTTGGGTAGGAAAAATTTCAGTACTTGCCACCTTTTTCCCTTTGTTTCTACCAGGTGACATTATATTGGATATCTATAACAACAACCATAAATGTTGAGATAATAAATAAGAAGTCATATTAGGTGAAGAACTTTACATTAGAGCTATTGGATCATGAATTATATTTTTCAATTTGTCACCATAAAATCACTAAGGTATGTGGCATTGTTAGACCACATGAATCAAGAAAGGCTCCTTTCGCTGTGACTCCTAGGCTCTTAGAATATTTCACTAATAAGTCTCAATGGAGCTACATCATGGATTTCTAGCCTATATACCATCCAAGTGGTTTATAAAATAGATCCTCCATAATTGTAGAAAGGTTATAATACTTTTTATTACAAAAGAATGTAGCTTTATACTTTTTCTTACAAAAGATTGTAGCTTGTTCTTAAAAAAATGGTGTAAGGAATTTGATTGTCATAGTGCTTATGACAAAGAATTGCATATTGTTTACCCATATAAATAAATATTGCTTAATTCTCGATGTTATATTATAAAGATCCTATATAGACATGACATTTCATATTTGGATACATGAATTTTGGTCAACTCAAAATAATGTTAAACAATAAGATGGTAAATAGTCTACCTCCAATAAATTTGCTCGATCATCTTTTTGAAGAATTTCTTTTCAAAAAGTGAACTCGAAAGAATTTTTCAAAAGAGTTCCAATCAAGAGCTTGAAGGATATTATAATTAATTTATACTAATTTAGGTAGGCATACATTGTATGTTCTTTTGGTAAGAAGACTTATTTTATTTTATTTATTAATGATTCAAGTAGAAAATATGAGTGTAATTTCTTAAATAAAATAAAATACTTTGAAATATTTCATATTTTAACACTCTTACAAAAAAAGAAAGTGGATTTAAAATACAAGCTCACTCATGGTGCAGTCTTGTTGCTCTATGACTAAGTCATAAGTCACAATCCGAGTTAGTATAAAAATCTCACGCATTTTACATACCTCTGACCTGAATCGCTGAAGTTAAGTGTTTATGTGCATCGTCACGCTTGCATGCCTTCACGCATCGTCGCAGGTCTCATACACCTTTGCACCTTCTCGTGCACCCTTGAGTCTTGCATGACTTAGTTTTCCATTTCCACGCGGCCTCCTATCCGAATCTCACATCTCGTTGAAGATTTTCGTCAATGCATGCCTACGCGTGTCCATATGTATCGAATCTCACCTACTATCGAGATCTTCGTCAATACTTCCCGCATCCCTTTCCTACTTTCCAAGTTCCTCGGGTTTTGCTCGCCAACTTGTAAGATTTTGTCTTGTTCCTCGTCATTATACCTTCCTCGTGCCGACTTACGTGCCAAGCATTAGCCAAGGCTCACCAAAACTTGCATTATCCCACAGTTTGAACTTAGGGGTCTAACAAACCACCCGCACTAAAAGTTTTCGACGCCCTCGTCGAAATAATCTATGGGCACTCCTCCACGAGTGGTTCCCTTGAAGACTCCTTTGCCGACTGTCGAAGACTGAAGCAAGCCTTCTCTTCCAATGTCACCCTTTTCTCGCACCATCTTCTCTTTTTTCAAGTTTGCTTTTTTATGGGCACTCCTCCATGAGGCCTACACAATTTATATAGGCGATGTTATTGATGGCTCCTTCTCCCAAGTCATCTTCATCGCTCCCTCTTTTGTCCTTTGTGACTATTAAGTTCATCTACTCCTCGCCGTTCTTCCTCTTCGGGCATTCTCGAGCAAAATGCGGCCCCTGATAGATTAAGCATGCAACCTGTCCCTTCAATTGCTTCTTTATATGTTGAGAAGATTCTTCTACCTTCTCTTTGCCTTTCTCCTTGCCATCCCAGTTTCCACCATTTTTCTTACCCTCTCCATAGGTTAGAATTGGTTGTGGCAATTGGAAATCCATCAAGGCATCTACTATTGCTATTGCGCTAGGGAGCTTCTTCACGTTCTACCTTCGAAGCTCCATATGTGCCCAACCTTGCAAGCCACTAATGAAGTTGAACAACTTGTCCTCCTCTGACATGTTCCACACGTGTTACATCACCAATGCGAACTTCCTCACACACTCCTTCACCGATTCGTCTTACTTCAAACCCTTCAAAGCTTCCCTCATGAGCCATGAAGTGTTGTTGGGTAGGAACTAATATGTTAGCTCCTTCTTCATCTTCTCCCCAGTGTCAATGGTAGGTCTACCTGCACTGATGCCATTGGAAGTTCTTGTTCTCCACCATAGCTTCGCATCACCCATCAGGTACATCGTCGTGATTGACAACTTTTTCAAGTCCACCACCTTTACTGTTGCAAAGTATAGCTCCATATCTCACAAAAAATTTTCGAGCTCCTTGGCACTCCGTTTGCCATCGAAAACTTGTGCCTTTCTCACCTTCACCATAGTGCTTTCTACTCGAACACTTGTCTTGTGTCTTGACATCGCACGTTTGACACCAATAGATCATAGCTCATTTCCTCGTGAGCCTTCACTTATTCTTCGAGCGCTCTCATAGTAGCTTGAAGCTCTCTCTCCAAGGCTGCTATACGTTCCAACAAAGGAACTACTCCCTCATCCGTCGGGGATAGAGACTTAAGAATTGCATCTATTCTAGTAACCCTTTCTGTCAAATTACTTCCACCAGCCATCACTGTAGATTGTCTCTGATACAAGTTGTCACAAAAGTTTTCTTTGGACTCAAATTTCTACAGCAAGTCGCACCCACTTTCGTACGAAAATCTCACTTAGGTCTGGTTAAGCAAGATTCAGCCTTCTCACGTGAATGTCGCTGAACAATTCTACTAGCCCTCGACACCTCACATGCATACACGTTTTTAAAGTGTTTCCCTCAAACACATAAAGAACACAAGTGCAATAGAGTAAAGAAAGCAACAAGAGATTTTAAATGTAGCCAAAGCTACTCTTTCATTAACTCTCAACAAAATGTTAATAAGAGACACGAGTACCTTCTACTCGAAGCACTCAAAGGACTCCCTACTCGAAGCCCTTACAAGGAACTCCCTACTCGAAGCCCTTACAATGAGAATTGTTGGACCCCGATCTTAAAGTGAAAATTTAGAGTTATTACTTGAAATAAAATGAGTATTTATATTTAAATTGTGTTATAGATGTTAGTGTGCCTTAATGAAATATGGGTTTGTGTATGGCTTTGAATCATGAATTGGTATATGGATGATTATGAAATTAGAATGTGAATTAAGTATGGATGATGAGTTGAGAAACATTACGCATGAACCATGGTTATATATGTAAGATATTATGGAAAAGCAAGAGAAGAACTTGGTGAATAGAAAGATGCTATTGAATGTAAGAAATCGTATGAATTGAGGTTGAGTGTTTGATGAATTCCAATGGCAAATTGAATTGTTTGAATGAGGTTGTTATAGAAGAAGAAGAATTGGCAAAATGTGTATGCTAATTCAAGGGAAATTCGGGAATAATTGAAATAGAATTGGCCAAATTTGCCTTCTTTGAAGTTGTAGCTTGTTCTTTTATCTTTCCAACGATATCAAGTATGCAAATTTTTTAGATCGGAGTCGAGATTTATGCTCATTACAAGCTAGGATGTCGTGGTAAACAAAATTTCCAAACCTTTGGAGTTTGTGAAGTGAATCTCGGACCCGAAAGAGTGGATTTTGGCAAGATTATGAGTATAGTAGAAGTTAGGATAGATTTAGGACCCTTTGGAGGGGTCTTGGAGGGTGAAAAATTGTTTCACCCGAAAGTTACACGGCCTACCAGTGTGAATTTACACGGGCCGTGTAATTTCCAGCGCAAGAACATTTTTTCACCTGTAGGTTACACGACCTGACCATGTGATTTCACACGTTCCGTGTGTTTTGGACCTCTTAACGACAGATTTTCAAATTTTTTTCTTCATGAAAGTTTTATCCCTCGATTTCTACTTTCTAATTGTCTAAGAACGAAATCAATCAAACATCTGTAGTGAGAGTTATGGTGTTTGCGCCAAAGTATGTTCGATCGGAATCAAAATATGAACATGTTGGGTTTGTTGGGCCATAACTCTTTCGTCCGACCTTCGATTGAGGTGATTCTTAAGGCGTTAGATTTCTAACATGTTTTTCTACCTCTCCATGAACATTTGTATCATTTGGAGTTGAATTGAAAGAGTGGTATTGAAAGATATTGAGAGCTCGACTGGAAAAGCATAACGGGGTTATGAACATACGTTGGATTTTTAAGCAAATCTTGAGCGGTAGAGCTCCGATTGAGATGATTCTTACTTCAAAATTGGTCTCGAGATATCGAGATTCATGTTTGGTATTAGAGAAAGAAGATGAACCAATAATGACTAAGGTGATTTTCTTGGAATACGCTCACGTCTTATGATACTCGGAACGATTTGTTTCCTTCTGATTTTGCTATTTTCTTTCCTCATCCGACCTTGTCCAATCTTTTGCTTATATCTTTTCCGTCTGACATCTGATTGACTTGGTTTTTAAAGCATTGGATTCCTAAGACAATGTTCCACATCCTCATGGGAAATTTATGAAATTTTGAGATTAAATTGAGGGAGATTTATTGAATCAAAGTGAGTTAGATAAATTTCTGAACATGGTTCAGTCTTTTGCGAAATTCGGGAGCTGTGGAGATCCAATTAAATTGATTCTTGAGGAAAAATAAAATTAAGACATGGGGCTACAAGTCATATGAAGAAATTAAATTTTAATTTAGCCCTTAAGACTTTTAATTTCTGAATTGAAGTCGGGTTTTAGTGTTCAGTCTTGGATTAGTAAGATCTGAATGTATTTTGGCCATAACTTTTGCTCTAGTTATCCAAATGAGGTGATTCTTAATTTAGATTAAACTAGATAAATAGGGCTACAAATGTTATTAAGGATTCGAATTCCAATTTAGTTTTTTGGAATGTCAATTGTTGGATGGAAGGAAATCACAGGAAAATGTTTTAGCATATGAACAACCTGAAATGTTTGGAGCATAACTTTTGAGATAGTGCACCAAATTAAGTGATTTTAGTGGCGTTATGAAATTAAGACAATAAAGAACATTTCCATAGAAGGAAGTTTTAACAAATTCCTTCAATTTGATGATTTGAAAAATGTCCTAAGTTAAGCATGATTTGATGAATTTTGAGGCTTGGTTATATTTTATGATTTGGAGGACTTAATTAGCATGTTAATGTGATTAATAAGCATGTAAATTTGAGTAAGAGCCTATGGGATATATTGATTGGATTTAATTAAATTAAAGTGTTATAAATGTATGAGGGCAAAATTGGAAGGGTGCTTAGGTGTTTTGAGTTGGAAGGCTAACATGGAGAGGCATAAGGGTCCTTTACCATTCATTTAATGACATGGCATGTGGGTTAGTATATAAGGAAGAGTGACCCACGAAAATTAGAGGGAAAGACCAAATAAAAGAGAGAAATTAGAGAGAGTTGTCGTGGAGAAGAGGAGGAAATGAAGAAGAAGATGCTAGGGTTGGATTTTCATGGACTTCAAGAGGGATTTTAAAAGTTATGCATGAAGGAAAAAGATGGAAGAAGATGAGAGCTTCATTTCAAGCCAAGAAATTCATGATTTGGTGAAGATAGAGGTAAGAGATGGTTTTTAATCCTTGAGTTTTTAATGAGCTTTTGGTGTATTTGGCTTAAGATTATTATGGGTTTGTGGATTCTCAAATCAATTTTGGAGAGTTCATGTTTTAATTGGACCAATTTTGGATGTTTATGATTTAGGGTTTTTGTATTGGATGAGGAAGAATTTAGGAAAGGCTTTGGAGAATTCATGATTGGTACAAGTTACTAGCAAGGATATGAGGTGGGTAATGTGTTTATTTTTCAAATTATAAGCTAATTATAAGTGTTGGTTTTATAAGCTATTGTTTTTCAAATGATTGAATCAATTAATTTTGGAATGATTTATGAATTGTTAAATTCATTGTTTCCTTATGATTTAAGAAAATTCTACAATTGTTTCGGACAATTTTTCATAAATGATTTGAATTGTTTATTCAATAGATTTTGAATGACTTGATAAAGTTGAAATATTCGTTTGAGTTCATTGTGTTTAATTGATTGAAAATTTTAATATGTGAACTAGTGTGACATGATGATTGAATGTTTTGAAATGTTATAAAGTGTGAACTCGTTGTTTGGGAAAAATTGAGAATTGTTATGTGAGTTTTTGTTTGTAAATTGTGTGACTTTAGTTTCGATTATGACATGACATGAAAGATTAAGATTTCGAAATGTGCCTTCAGGCAATCCGATTTTTTCAAGCATGAGTATGTGTTATATGGGTTTGGTTAGGTCCCATAAGTTAGAGTCAGTGCATTGTCTCGATTTTAAATGCTTCTCCCGCCTGCCCGTTAGTGGCACTGGAGCTCCGATTTCAGACTCCCATAAGTTCACGGCTATACCAGACCGCTATGCGGGAAGGTGTAGTACGTTCTGTTCATGGCTGCACAGGACCACTATGCGGGAATGTGCAGTACATTCTGTTTTGGACCAACCCAAACCGTTTGATGTGTTATGTGTTTTTGCTTTGTTTAGAATGTAATGCATTTCATGTTTTCGACTTTAATTATGAATTGTAAAAAGGTTTGGAATTTCGATGAATGAGAAATTGGTTTTTTCAACTATGATAGTTTTGGAAACTGTTTATAAATGTTTATGAAAGATTTGAAATTGAGAAGTTTTAGAAATAAACCTTTGATGTTTTTCCTACTGTGATAGTTCGATCAACTGAAAATAAGGTTTGAAAATGTTTTGCTTATCATTTGATTTATAA
>JANTNU010000005.1:14865931-14876637 GCA_024752395.1 Erythroxylum havanense | reverse complement strand
CAATCAATTTATTCACTTTGACTTTCATAAACCTCTCCAAATTTCAATGTCTCATGATAAAACAAAATTCCTAAATCATGTCTTTAATTTATAAAGCCAAATTGATAGTCATTTGTCAGTACCGAAAATCTTATCGGTACTCACTTGGCAATTTTATGCAGAATACACTTAAATCATTTCAATTTCATTTTTCAAACACAAAAATCTCATTTTTCACTAAAATTTCACTTATAGACACATAACCTATAGAGGTCAAAATTTATGCATGTAAAATACGCACTCACATTCCGATCCAACTTTACCATTTTATCCTTCCCGTCGGTGGTGGGATGTTACAACCTATATCCTTTTAGTAACAATATTACACATATTTACTCAATTTATAATAATTACACAAAAGTTTAATGAAAAGTCTTAAATGTATTTTTATTTGATATTGTTCTAATTCTAGAACATATCAATTTTTTAATCTAGTTAGTATAAAAGTAGGATGAACAAATATGTATATTTGGTAAAAATGTAAGCTAAAATTAGAGTATCGCCAATAAAGAAATTTAAATTAAATTTTATCAGGATAATAACATGTTGTTCAATTCCTTTAACCTAAGATTATATTGCTAAGGTGTTGATTCAATTCCTTTTAATTAAGATTCTAAAGATAATAGTGTTGATTTAATTTATTTAAATTAAGATTCTAGTGCTAATGGTTTTACAACTTTATCAACTCCTTTAATAAATCTAAGAGTGAGTCATTAGTAGATTTATCTTTGAACATATATGAAATTGGTTTGAACTGGATATTCAAGTTAAAGTACAATCCATTAATATCACAAACAAAGCAATATTAAAATTCTGACAACAATAAGGATATGTCTATCTTTGCAGCATAATTGCAATGAAAAAGAAGGATTTATTGTTTATGAAAAGGGGAAATTACAAGTTAAAAAAGAAAATGTATAATTTAAGGCAAACTCCTAAAATTAGTAAAGTAAAAATTAACTTATATTTTCCTAAAAATAACTTTATAAGGAATGAAAATGAACTTCCAGATTACATAAAGAGATGGGGTAATTCTAATTTACTTATAATTTATCTGTTTGTTGATCATGTTATCTACATCAGTTAATCTTATAATTTAGTTGCTCAATTTAAAACTAGCATGATGGAATACTTTGAAATGTCATACCACTTGCTTCTTAGAAGACCTGCTCAACAGTATTTTAGGTTCCTTTACGCTGCGTTTGGTTACTATCTTCAATAGGCAGAGACGGAACATAATGAAAATTTGGAGACGAAACATAACAAAAATTGGATACAATGAGGTGTTTGGTTGCGATGGACAGAACAGAAAAAATTGTTTCCTTCCTAAGACAGAAACGTGTTTGGCAGTAGTGGATAGAACAAAAAATAGTGTTTATGACAAAAATGCCCCTGCAATGTATTTGTAATGTTTATTGATTATTTTATAATTGTATCAATATTTATTTGAAGTGTATTTGTAATTTTTTAAATATGATGAAATAAAATGAGCAACCCAAATATTTATTGAAATGCGAAACCTAAAAATTAAATGAAATGAGTTAATGAATAAAAAATCCTACAAGTTAGATATTCTACTACATAATAATTTAATAAAACATCTAAGCATTTGTGAAATTAATTACATAATAGGTTTAAATAAATCCTACAAGTTAGAAATTTTAGTACATAATAATTTAAGAAATCATCAAAGGATTCATGGAAGTAATTACATAATAGGTTAAAATAAATCCTACTAGTTAGGAATTCTAGTACATAATAATTTAATAAATCATCTAAGGATTCATGGAATTAATTACATAATAGGTTAAAATAAATCCTACAAGTTAGAAATTCTAGTACATAATATTTTAATAAATCATCTAAGGATTCATGGAATTAATTACATAATAGGTTAAAATAAATCCTACTAGTTAGAAATTCTATTACATAATAATTTAATAAATCATCTAAGGATTCATGGAATTAATTACATAATAGGTTTAAATAAATCCTACTAGTTAGAAATTCTAATACATAATAATTTAATAAATCATCTAAGGGTTCAGGGAATTAATTACATAATAGGTTAAAATGAATCCTACAAGTTATACATTGTAGCACATAATAATTTAATAAATCATGTCAGGATTCATGGATTTAATTACATAATAGGTAAAAAAATACGACAAGTTAGAAATTTTAGGACATAATAATTTAATAAAACATCTAAGGATTCATGGAATTAATTACATAATAAGTTAAAAAAATCCTACAACCAAGAAATTCTAATACATAATAATTAAATAAAACATCTAAGCATCCATGGATTTAATTACATAATAAGTTAAAGATACATTTAAGCCTTATATTTTATTAAGAATGTCCTTAATAATAATACCCAAAATGACTCCAATGACAATGAGTAAAAATCCTTGACTCCATGCCATTTTTGTCTTCAAAGTTGCAACTTCATTTAGTTCTTCATTTCTTGGAAGTGAAAATTGATTCGGTATTGATGAGGGTTCATTGGCGGTATGAATAATTTCTTCAATTGGACAAGTGCGCCTATAAGGATCCATGACATAAGCACTTTCTGCTTCAACCAAAGTCCAAAACCCCTTGAATCTAGCATTAGGAAAGCCTTTAGTTACCAATTTAACATCATCCCAATTTGTGAAAATTCCTACTTGACGTCCAACAAATACAACATAGAAGTTGTATCTGCCTATAGTTAAGTACCTGTAAATGAATCATATCCTCATCATTCATACACGTACATACATTGAAAACATTAAATAGTTAATAAACCAACCATTCATCATTGATACATAAGTGTACAAACAAAGTCAAAAGTTCATCATATCATCATTCAACATCACATGGCAGGAGAAAAAATAGTTAAGTTAGAAGCATTGTTACCATCCTACATTACCATATAATAGTGTACCATTACATAAAAATTAAGAAATCAAACATAAAGTCAGAATTAATCATCTAAGAGGCTCCACACATAAGCCCCTTTTTGATCTGCAGTTAAACCCCAAAAAAGTTTCTCAAAATGAGAATTCTTTGAGAAGATCCTTGCAGTCCTAACAACTTCTTCAGTTGAGAAGCCCAAAGTCCCAAGCTCTTCACTTACCTTGGGAATTGGGAGGCCCACAATAACATCAACAATGCTCTTTGCATTCTCTCTATTGCAGTCAATTGCATGGGTAAATGTGGCAGCAAGGCTTTCTAACACTTCACTATCCCTTATCTTCCTTTTCCCTTTATTATGTTGGTTCCCGTCTATGTTGCTGGAAAAGGCGACAGAACCAGTGAGAGGGACTGAAGCATTTGGAGCGGGAGTGGCCGATGGGCCTGTTGGAGATGATGGGGCAGCAGGAGGTGGTGAAGCAATTGGTGCATCACCTTCCGTTGCCTCACTCTCAAGCTGAGCAACAACATCTGTAGCATCTTAAGCTCCTGCACCAGTGGCTCTGTCTTTCCCAAACACAAACTCAAGTCTAGGGTAAATTGGGAAAGGCTTTCTAGGAGTGTAATACTTATTAGGGTGTTTCTAGAAAAAAAACAAACAAACATGTTTTTAGCATGATATACATTAACTATTATTAGGATGCTTGTATAAATAACCTACCCTTATCCATTCGTCCAGCACTTACTTGCTGTCAACCTCAATGCATTACTTGCTTTCATTCTAGCCAAACCTACTACAGTTCAACATGTCAAAGCTGTCTGATTTTTTTCCTTCAACCTCTTGTGTTTATTTTGTACATGCCTCTTCTCAATGCCACAATCAAGAAACTTTTCTAGCATCATTCTAGCAAGAAGATGGAAAGTACCAGGCTTAAATTGCCCATTATCAGCTCGATGACCAGCAACAACTGCCTCCTCCAAGAAGGTCACAAATGCATCTGTTTTATTTGATATCCAAACTCTTGACATTGCACCTAAACCATACAAAGTCATACCCAAACCATTGTAAACCATTTCCATAAATTGATTAACCACCATTATTTGAAACATTTTTGGAAAGAAAGAAGACTATATTGAATTAAAAGAAACATGTAATTAAGTACAAATAAAACAAATCAACAGCAATTTAATGATGTGCTCTAAAATTGAGTTACAATGGGAGTCAATATAAAGAGAATTTAAAGCTCAGCCTTAATTCAGTTACAATGAAAGGCAACCAAATTTAAACCCTCAATTCAATAAAAAGTGTAAGTAACTACATTAAAGAACCAAATTTAATGGTTTTTTCTCCAATCATCAAACATATTCTTAGCTAAATCCTCTCTACATTGACTCCATTCATTACTTGTTTCAACACGATCAACAAATTCAGGGAAATGTGCATCTTCCCCAATTGGCATATCCTCAGCCTTAAGAGGAGTAAGCTCTACTGGATCATAACTCATATGCAACCTAATAAAGTTGTGCAGAAGGCAGCATGCAAGAATGATGTGCACATGAGTGGCTACTGGATAAAAAGATGGATTTCTTTGGATTTTTCATCTTTTTTTTCAGTAAACCAAATGCACTTTCAATCACATTTCTGACCAATGAGTGTCTCTTATTAAAGAGCTCTTCTTGGTTCTTAGGTGCCCTTCTATCTCTTGCCCACTTTTGAATATGGTATCTTATGCCTCTAAAAGGAGCAAGAAAACTAGCACCATTGGTATAGCCAGCATCTACTAAGTAGTAATTTCCTATAAACAAATGACAGTATTAGTATTGTATTTGTAATCATCCCTAAAATAATAAAAATTTCTAATAATTCGTATCTTACATACCTCTTGGAATTTGAAATTTATTAAGCCTAGTAACAGCATCAAGCAGAACTCTTGAATCCGCTGTTGAATCCTCCCATCCAGTAAAAACATAAACAATGTTTAAGTTCTTATCACACACTCCTAACACATTAGTGCATATTTTCCCTCTCCTACCTCTGTATCTAGGTTTGTCTGCCTGGGGAACTATTATTTCTAAATAGATCCCATCTAGAGCACCAAGGCAACCCTTTGATCAAAATTCCAACAAAACAAAGTTCAAGTTTACTAAATTAAAAAAGTGAAATTAGACATTATATTGTCGCTAATTAAATTTACTTACCTTAAACCATTTCCATCTATTGTTTGTTCAATCCTCAGGAATTGGTATGGGCTTGACATACAACATATGTTGAAGCTTGAGTACAGCCTTCAACACACTATGGAAGACCCTACTTATTGTTTCTCCTGACCTCATAAACCGAACTTGTAATACTCTATTAGAATTATTTTGTGCTAATATTCTTAGGAAGATTAACACTTTTTCTTCAATAGGCATATGGCCATTATTCATTAACCCACCATGGACCTTAAGCATTTCACATAACAATGTAAATGCATTACAGCCCATCCTTAAATCCCACTGGCTATTCCTCTAACCCTTCTGCAAATTCCTATCTATATTGGCTTGCCTAGTTGGTACTGTCAATGTCCTACTACCTGTAGCATTTGCACTCCTACGCTATTTTTTGGTGTATACATACAAGCATAACAAGAGGAACATTCTCATTAAATCCAATTCTCCATTCCAAAGCTCAAACAACGCCAGACACTTAAACATAGCATCATGATTCTTGTTATCCATTTCTGTAAATAAAAATTGTTTGCAAAGAGGAAAAAATATAATGATCATAAACAACAAACAAACAACAATACAAGCGTAAAGATGAGCATTATGCATACTGGTGTAGAAAAATTTGAAGTCCAGCAATATACCCACTGGCATTTTCAGAAAGTTCCCACTCTTTTTCAATGATCTTAATTCTATGGTAACTGTCTTAATTCATAGATGTTTCTTAGTAGATATATGTCAAATATAACACAACTAATAAACAGTAGCATGTATATATGGAAAAGCATCATTCCGAAAAATTTTACTTGCACTACACTATATTTTGATTGATAAACACTAAAAGGAAAGTTCAGTTGTTAAAAGAAGAAATCACATCACATGAAAAAAGAAGAAGATGATAATGAGTTCATTAATCGAAATTGAATTCGACAAAATTTTAAATGTTCACAAGTACCCTAATGACTGAAAATATATGGGGAAAATTCTTGTCTTGACCAATTAAAAAAAGTGACAAAATTCATGAAGCACTACATACACCACAATCTTTCTCTTTTTAATTGTAGGTTCAGCTTGAAAGGCTGGTCTCTTCTCAAATGTGGCACTACTTATTGAAGTTTGAGGATGGTTTATGTCTGTGTAGTTTTTGGATTTGCATGGAGCAATTTAACCAAATGATGTAATTTGACTCTTTCTAACTAAAGCATTGATATTCACAGCATTTATCCTAAAATACAATCTCAGGAATTAGTACCGTGATTCAGAAATTTTGTCCACACCAAGAGTCAAGATATAAACAGTAAGCTACAAGATAAGACAACCTAGAACAGACTGATCTGAGAACTGCATAACTTAAAGCAATGACTTGGCATTCTTATGCATCTGGTTAAAAAAGATTGTTTCAATAGACATCAAGATACTCTAACAACAACAACAAAAACTCTCTTTGATTCATACAAAATAACTTCTTCTTTGCCATTAGAGTCACAATCACGAAGGATTATGGGTCTGAAGGGGGACCACATGTGTAGGTATTTTGGTTTCAATGCTACAATGCAACTGCACCTGTTCTATGTGTGTCTCGGCCCTCCTCTTCAAAAGTAGAAAATTATCAGATGTAAACCCTAGCATTTGCTAATAGATAGTGCATTCTAAATGATTGGTTTACCATATTAAGTTCATTATTAAGACGAGTTCACTGATCAATCCAGGCTGAAATCTATCAAACAACGACTTTTAAAGGTTAAATGGTACAATATTGTCTACAAAAGTGCTTAGGTTCCTAAGGCAACATTTATAACTTCACTTGCTGCTAGAATGAGACTCAAAACTAATAAAGATAGATTGTATGGTGTGGAGGATCAGTTATGCACGCTTTGCATGAAACATATGGACGACACATGCGTAGAAAATGGAAGTAATTAGGCAGACTAAACATAAGCACAGTAGCATACCAAACATTTGAATGCAGAAATAAAGAGGCAAGTAAAGATATCAAGTGGAGTATGAATTAGTGATTAAACCATTCAAAAATAAAAAAATATAATCATCCCCATGGAGACCCTCCTGCTCTATAAAGAAGTGAATCTTTCTCAAGGAAAGAGACAAAAAATGGAACGCACTTCAAAGGAACTAAACAACTAGCATTAGAAGCAATGGAGAGAGCATCGAGAAATAAATATCTTCAACCTATGAATATGCGACATACCTGGTTTTGAGGAGTAATGGAGCGCTCTCGTGCTATCTCTCTGTTTAGGTATGGGTGTTGGCTAATTACAAGAACAAACAAGTAAGCAATTCAGATGTCGAGAATAGAGAGAGAAGGTCTGTAAGGGGAAAAACATAGGATATAAACACAATTTGGTTAAAGTGGATTAAGGTTAAAAGGCAAAAAAAGAAACAAGCACCAAATTACAAATTTTTCATCATTGAAGTTGTTGAAAGGCTGGTCTCTTCTCAAATGTGGCACTACTTATTGAAGTTTGAGGATGGTTTATGTCTGTGTAGTTTTTGGATTTGCATGGAGCAATTTAACCAAATGATGTAATTTGACTCTTTCTAACTAAAGCATTGATATTCACAGCATTTATCCTAAAATACAATCTCAGGAATTAGTACCGTGATTCAGAAATTTTGTCCACACCAAGAGTCAAGATATAAACAGTAAGCTACAAGATAAGACAACCTAGAACAGACTGATCTGAGAACTGCATAACTTAAAGCAATGACTTGGCATTCTTATGCATCTGGTTAAAAAAGATTGTTTCAATAGACATCAAGATACTCTAACAACAACAACAAAAACTCTCTTTGATTCATACAAAATAACTTCTTCTTTGCCATTAGAGTCACAATCACGAAGGATTATGGGTCTGAAGGGGGACCACATGTGTAGGTATTTTGGTTTCAATGCTACAATGCAACTGCACCTGTTCTATGTGTGTCTCGGCCCTCCTCTTCAAAAGTAGAAAATTATCAGATGTAAACCCTAGCATTTGCTAATAGATAGTGCATTCTAAATGATTGGTTTACCATATTAAGTTCATTATTAAGACGAGTTCACTGATCAATCCAGGCTGAAATCTATCAAACAACGACTTTTAAAGGTTAAATGGTACAATATTGTCTACAAAAGTGCTTAGGTTCCTAAGGCAACATTTATAACTTCACTTGCTGCTAGAATGAGACTCAAAACTAATAAAGATAGATTGTATGGTGTGGAGGATCAGTTATGCACGCTTTGCATGAAACATATGGACGACACATGCGTAGAAAATGGAAGTAATTAGGCAGACTAAACATAAGCACAGTAGCATACCAAACATTTGAATGCAGAAATAAAGAGGCAAGTAAAGATATCAAGTGGAGTATGAATTAGTGATTAAACCATTCAAAAATAAAAAAATATAATCATCCCCATGGAGACCCTCCTGCTCTATAAAGAAGTGAATCTTTCTCAAGGAAAGAGACAAAAAATGGAACGCACTTCAAAGGAACTAAACAACTAGCATTAGAAGCAATGGAGAGAGCATCGAGAAATAAATATCTTCAACCTATGAATATGCGACATACCTGGTTTTGAGGAGTAATGGAGCGCTCTCGTGCTATCTCTCTGTTTAGGTATGGGTGTTGGCTAATTACAAGAACAAACAAGTAAGCAATTCAGATGTCGAGAATAAAGAGAGAAGGTCTGTAAACGGAAAAACATAGGATATAAATACAATTTGGTTAAAGTGGATTAAGGTTAAAAGGCAAAAAAAGAAACAAGCACCAAATTACAAATTTTTCATCATCGAAGTTGTTGAAGAAAAACCCCAACTGCTGGGAAAATCGATCTCCAGCAGCTACAAGGAGTAAAGATATTTGGAAATAGTTTCCAGTTGAATTTGAAAATTATTTTCAAATCAAATTAAATTTCTATTTGGCATGTAAATTTAGATTATTTAAGAATCAGTGAGTTTAATCCAATTTAATTATCTAAAGAGTTAGAAATATTGTCTTAGATTATAAAGATCAATAACTAGAGTCAAACAAGATTTGATATATTTATGCTTATAATTTGATTATATGTGCATAAATTGCGTGCTTAATATATATTTGATATATTATGCATATATGATTGCATATTTTATTTTTATGATACTATTACATGAAATTTTATATTTGATGGGATGAATAAAATTAATCTCTTGTTAAAATATTAAGTACATACTTTGAATATGATTGTTGCTTTCTATTGTTATAAGAACAACCTAGAGTTATATTTGTTTTGACACTTGTTAAGCAAACTTAAGACTACTTTGAGGTGAATATTTTTAGTCTTGTAATATTGGGTCTAATTTAATTGAATCTGTGCGATTTAGATAAGCAAACTCATATTGGGTCTAATTTAACTGAATTTGTGTGATTTAGATAAGTAAACTCATAATCATATGAATTTAAAATCAGGGTTAGGAATTATATATAAGATGTGTTTTGGTTACAATTGTCACCTAACGGATCTAAGAGTCACATAAGATGTGATTAATAAAGTTGTTATTTACCTAATTTAATTTTAGTTGTTTTTTCAGAAAATTCAAAAGCCACTAAATTTAAAAGGGATACTATCCAATTAGAGAGATTGGAATAATCTTTTTAATAGTATAAGGATTATTATTTCAGATAAAATAGTAACAGTGACTAAATAAATGATTAAAGACCTAATCTTATTTAGTAGTTAGTGCATATAACCAATTACTTATTCTTCTTACATTTATATTTGTTTTGAGTATAAATTACTTTGTTTAGTATATTTGATATTAAATTTGTGAACTAAATTTGTTGGAAAAAGGTTATGATTGAGAAAAACTCTTAAAGTTAGATAGGAAAGTTGTATGTCTATTATATAACTTTGCTATAAATCGTTGTTGAAGATTTTGTGATAAAGTTTTAGAGATATGTCAATATCATGTAGATAACAAAATGTAATGCCATTTTGAATCAAATAATATCATATAAACTTCAATGGCATCATTTAAGATATACGTCAACACTATGATAGCACAATGCAGTAGGTTGCATAGAGTAGAGCTGAAAGGTATAGTACCTTAATAGAGTTGTTCCGTTCAATTTAGCCTACAAAAGGCATAACCATGGACTAAAATTGAATGCATTTTCTATAGTATGATAATAGTTTCCTTTAGAATAAAAATGATTACATGACTTTTTTTACTTATACGTAATGTGATAGAGATCATATGTATTTCTAATTCATACTTATGAGTATTTGATACTAAATTTATATTCAATATTATTATAATTTTCAAGGCATGATAAGAAATAGATTATTGAGTAAATTATTTAATTTAATTTAATACAAATAGTTTGTATATGATGGATCAAAGGAGAATTATTCTTAATATAAGTGGTAGGAATACAAAATTAGATAACCAAGACTATCCTTTGATATCATATTGGTTATATTATATATTATATATATATGTGTCCTTCTGATTATGATTCACATAAAACTATTAAAACTTATTAAGTTAAAGAATGACCAAATCAACCTTTGGTGAAAGGCT
>JANTNU010000005.1:14783341-14795234 GCA_024752395.1 Erythroxylum havanense | reverse complement strand
CTATGTATATGCATGTGCAAAATGATCTATCTCTCTAAAATCAGAGACCACAAAACACTCGATCACAATTTAAACACTAACAACTCTACACTCATAACACGATGCTCATCGCATCGGTAACGGGATGCTACAATAAGAATGATTCGAAAAATAGGGCCTGACATTTACGATATCGAAGAATAAAGATGAACTAAAGATGACTAGTGAGGGTTAATTGGAATAACCATATATAGTAACAAGCACAAGCACTCGTTTTATGACTCCAAAAGTTGGGCTCCGGAAGCGGGGTCCAATAGTTGTGATATTAAAGCAAGAGTTAGGTTCCAAAATCGGTGCCTAATAGTTATGGTATTAGAGTAAGAGTTGGTCCTAGAATCGATGCCTAACATTGGAATTGGAGGATCATTTTCGTTACTTTCAGAAACTTGGTAACTCTATGCTCTGCAATTGCCATGCTTGAAGTCAGACTAGGTGATTCAATCACGAAAAGGTTAACAAAACTAGGCACACCGTGAGTATCCTCTTCCTGCGCAACAAGTTCCATGGATCTAACCACTATCATTATGTAACACTAGTGAATGATTAAAATGGAAACATAAACTTCAAACCACAAAAATATCAAAGCGTAACATTTGGATGGCTAGTATGTGTGGCATGAAACATGCTTAATATATATGTATATGTACATATGGTACAGAGAGGTTAAGCAAGAGAAAGAAGACTGAAATGAATTACTGGAATATAATTAATAGGATGCCACTAAATATGCTAGAAGTAAGTGTCATCAAAATGGAAAAATAAAGAGAACATGTTAGCTTATAACTAAAAAGATGTAGAACATATTCTTTAATATGTATACATGTAATCCAAACAAATAAACTTGAGACAGTACTTAAACAACCTTTTTTGATAGAAAAGTTACAAAGGCATAATTTTATAACTCCAAATGTGAAGAACCCCTCCTAAGATTCATTTATTAAAACATTGTAACAATAAGAAAAAATGTAAAGGTATAAAAAAGTCCATAAATGAACATATTTATTGCAAATGGTATACACAAAAACTACAGAACTTGCTAATTTATGTAATTTATTCCTTACATGTGGAAATGAACACAAAGAGAAAGAAAGTACAGATTATGAAACAACCAAACTATTTAGAAATAAAGAACACTAGTTTAAGTAATATCATTACATGTCAAACCAGTAGCTAGGAATCAAACTAATAACGAAAACCATAAAAGCAATATAAGAAGGGAAGCATCTCGAACTTAAACATATGAAACAAATTAGAATTATTACCTTTACTCTTTTATTTAAAACAAAGATTCAACTTTTTTCTTAACCCTCAAACACTTCTATACGAAGAGAAGTGGGAAGAAATCACAAACATGAATTAATGCCTTCAAAGCGAGACTAAAAAACTAAACATCAACCTTTATAAAAGAAGGCATTGTAAGGAAAAAGATGCTTCGTCAATCTTATTAAAATGAAGAGGGACTTAAAGAATAAATTTATTTGGAGACCTTTCGTCAAACAACTGATAGATAATTTTTCACTCCTTTACAAAGCATTAATTCCTACAAAATTTGTTTACGTAATAGAGTTCATCTAACATAAAAAAAATTAAAATAAATAAAATGACTCTTTTTCAATTCCCTATCTTTCATTTGAATAATTTAGTTAAGGATTCCGTTAATTTTATTGACTGAGATATGAACAAAAAGCAGTTTGTTTATAAATTCATCTCCTTTAAGTTTCTTCTGATAAGAAAATAAGCATGTATCCATCATGTCCATAGGGTATCTTTTTCTTCTTGTTATCTTTACACTCTTTTTTGTCAAATAACTCCTAAAGAACAAATTACATAGAAAACCCAAACAAAGGAATGAACTAGAACACTTCATCCTTAAGATTCTTTTAATATAAATCTTTAACAGAACTTTTATCGAACACTTAATTGGTAGTAATCAAACAACCTTCATATTTGATTTTAAGCTTCAATCAACTCATTCTGGATGCACTACCCATCTCACCATCAATATTATGACATCACAAATTCACCATCAAGAGAACCATATCACACACGACTTGAAACAAAACCCAACAAAAATCAACACTCAAATACAACAACATCACCATTAGAAGAAACACTATAATGCAAAGGATGGAATACATGCCTCAACCGATGACGACGAAGATGGCAGGTGATGGAAAAAGATGATGATGATGGTAGACATAAGGAAGTTAGAGTACTCTTTCGTGTATATATGGTCCATATGATTTATAACCATCAACCATCACAATGTTTCTGTAAAGGATGGAATACATGCCTCAACTGATGACAACTAAGATGGCAGGCAATAGAAGAAGACGATGACGATGGCATACATAAAGATGTTGGAATACTATCGTGTATATATGTTCCATATGATTCACAACCATCACAATGTTTCAGAAACATTGTGATGGTCTGTTGTTGTCTGTTGCCTCTATAATGGGTAAAGCAATATATGGATAGTTGTCGAATATTTTTGGGTCCCTAACCTTTTGCTTTTGGTTTATAAAAGTTTACACCATTAACTTGAGAGTTTGAGAGGTTAGAAGATTCAGAAACACTTCATTTAGCAATTGGATTGAATTACTGGCTAGAGTTTTAGAGTTGCAATGGCTGAAGGTAAGCAAACTAACAAGTCTAAAGAGGTACAAAGAGGAGCACAAATCTATTAGAAATCATGCATACAGATATTTGTTGTCTAGACATAGATGCAAGTAGTTCGAAATACTTTAACACTTTTAGGGATAATTATTCATGATATATGTATCTCTACTTACTTCGTTATAAGGATGAAGCTTTGGATGCCTTTAAAGTTTTTAAGACTGCAGTAGAAAATCAATGTGGAAAATAAATTAGGATTGTGAGATCAAATAGAGGTGGAGAGTACTATGATAGATTCACAGAGAATGCACAAGCATCTAACCCATTTGCTAAGTTTATTTAAGAACATAGGATTGTTCCCCAATACACTATGCTTGGTTCTCCGGACTAGAATGGTGTAACAGAAAGAAGAAATCGAACATTAATAAATATGGTGAGAAGCATGTGGAGTAATTTAAAAATCCCTGATTTCTTATGGATTGAAGCACTAAAGACGGTGATGCATATATTAAATCGAGTTCCAACTAAGGCTATCTCAAAGACACCTTTTGAGTTATTTAAGGGTTGTAAACTAAGTTTACAACACAAATGTTTTTAGGGATGCCCATTTGAAGTAAGAATTTACAATCCACAAGAAAAAAAAAAGCTTGACTTGAGAACCATGAGTGGTCACTTCATTGGATATACTGAAAAATCCAAGGGTTACAGATTCTATTGTCCATCTCACATCACTAGGATTGTGAAATTAAGAAATGAAAAATTTCTTGAGAATGACTTGATCTGTAAGAGTGATTAATTTCAAGATGTTATTTTAGCAAAGGAACATCAAGAAGTTCATCCTTCTGGCTCAAGTGATAGATTGATTTTCATTCACACCCCTCAAGCATCAATAGGTGTTAGACAACCAATTAATGAAATTCTAGAAACAATTGATACTGATTCAATAGATCAAGTTGTTGATATGGAAAAATAAGAAATTATTAATCAACCAGTTAAACAACATACTACTAAAGAGAACGTTGAAACAACATTAAGGAGATCTACAAGAGTAAGGCGATCAAGTATCTCTAGTGATTATATTGTGTATCTACAAGAAGTGAACTTTAACATCAGAGTCAAAAATGATCCTGAAACATTTTCACAAGACATAAGTTCGAAAGAATTAGACTTGTGGTATCATGCCATGAAATATGAGATGAATTCTATGGCATGTAATCGAGTCTGGGATCTCATTGCATTGCCTAATGGTGTAAAACCTACTGGGTGTAAATGGGTCTTCAAAACAAAGAAAGACTAACAAGGCAACATTGAACGACATAAAACAAGATTCGTTGTTAAAGGATTTACTCAAAAAGAAGGAATCGATTACACAAAGACTTTTTCTCCTGTATTAAAGAAAGATTCTCTTCGAGTAATTATGACATTATAGCCCATTTTGACTTTGAGTTATATCAAATCGGTGTAAAAATGGTGTTCCTCAATGGTGAACGAGAGGAAGAGGTTTACATGAAACAACTTAAATAATTCTCCTCTAGTGATGGTGAACATCTGATCTGCAAGCTTAATAAATCTATATATGACTTAAAACAAGCATCTCGTCAATTGTATTTAAAATTTCATGAATTCATTACTTCATTTAGTTTTGACGAGAACCTCATAGATCAGTGTACATACCAGAAGATTAGTAGGAGCAAGATTTGTTATCTTGTGTTATATATGGATGATATTTTACTTCAACTAATGATAAAGGTTTATTATATGAGGTGAAACAATTTCTCTCAACAAATTTTGATATGAAAGATATGGATGAGGCATCTTATTTCATTACTATTAAGATCCATAAAGAAAGATCTCTAGGAATTTTGGGATTGTCCCAAGAGATCTATATCAACAAATTTTTAGAGAGATTTCGGATGAAAGATTATGTACCGAGTGTAGCACTCATAGTGAAGGGTGATGGATTCAATTTGATTCAATGCCCAAAAAATGAGTTCGAATGGGAATACATGAAGAACATCTCATATGCTTCAACTATTGGAAGCTTAATGTATGCTCAAGTCTGTATAAGACCAGACATTGCATTCGAGGTTGGAATGTTAGGAAGATATTAGAGTAATCCAGGTATTGATCACTAGAAGGCTACAAAGACAATGATGAGATATCTTCAAAGAACGAAGGATTACATGCTTATATACAAATGAACTAATAATTCAAAAGTAGCTAGGTGCTCCGATTCAGGCTTTGTTGCTGCATTGATTCAATAAAATCAATCCCAGGTTATATTTATCTTGTGTTATATATGGATGATATTTTACTTCAACTAATGATAAAGGTTTATTATATGAGGTGAAACAATTTCTCTCAACAAATTTTGATATGAAAGATATGGATGAGGCATCTTATTTCATTACTATTAAGATCCATAAAGAAAGATCTCTAGGAATTTTGGGATTGTCCCAAGAGATCTATATCAACAAATTTTTAGAGAGATTTCGGATGAAAGATTATGTACCGAGTGTAGCACTCATAGTGAAGGGTGATGGATTCAATTTGATTCAATGCCCAAAAAATGAGTTCGAATGGGAATACATGAAGAACATCTCATATGCTTCAACTATTGGAAGCTTAATGTATGCTCAAGTCTGTATAAGACCAGACATTGCATTCGAGGTTGGAATGTTAGGAAGATATTAGAGTAATCCAGGTATTGATCACTAGAAGGCTACAAAGACAATGATGAGATATCTTCAAAGAACGAAGGATTACATGCTTATATACAAATGAACTAATAATTCAAAAGTAGCTAGGTGCTCCGATTCAGGCTTTGTTGCTGCATTGATTCAATAAAATCAATCCCAGCTTATATTTTCATATTAGCTGATGGAGTTGTATCTTAGAGAAGTGTTAAGTAAACCTTGACTACTACTTCTACTATAGAAGTTGAGTTCGTATCGTGTTTTGAGGCTACCTTGCATGGTGTATGGTTGAAGAGTCTTATATTGGGGCTTAAAGTTGTGGACTTTATTTCTAAGTCATTAAACTGTGACAACTCAATTGCAATTTTTAAGGGTAAAAACAATAAGAGTGGATAATTGTATCGACATTAAGTTTTTAGCCATAAGAGAATATGTTAAGGAAAAGAAAGTGGTAATTGAGCACAATAGCACTGAGTTGATGATTGCGAATCCTTTAACTAAAGGCATATCACCTAAGCAGTTTAAGGATCACATAGTAAAAATGGACTGGGTTTTGTAAAATAATGTCATTGAATTTACATTGTTTTCAATGAAACTCTTATTCAATGTGATGTTTCTCATACGGTTTGTGCACCTATAGATATTCATTTTGCTTATATTGAGATTCTTCATTAAATTTGGACTTAGAATAAACATATGATTTTTTCATTAAGTTGAAGGGCTAGTGTGTAGAGACATAATATAATATAATACATAGAAGATATTACTCATTATAAGAGGACTTATTGCCACGATTCATTTATTATGTTTCTCCATAAAGTTAATGTTGAATTAGATGGACCAAGTGATAGAATGTTGGAGTACTCTCTTGTGTATGTATGGTCTATATGATTCACAACATTTTAGAAACATTGTGTTGGTCTGTTGTTGTCCATTGCCTCTATAATGGGTAGAGCAATATATGGACAATTGTGGGTTTTTTTTGGGCCCTAATCTTCTGCTTTTGTTTTAGAAAATTTTACAACATTAGCTTGAGAGTTTGAAAGGTTAGAAGATTTAGAAACACTTCATTCGACAGTGGGATTGAATAAGTGGATAGAATTTTCAGGTTGCAATGACTGGAGGTATAGTGTTCATTGTTTCAGTTAAGCTTCTGCCTGTTTCTGATATATATGTATATACATTCATGATGTTTATATATACGTGAGGACTTGTATGTGATACGTAAAATGCATGTACATGAATTTTTTTCTATTAAAGGAGAGCACAAAACGACTACAGTAGAAGAAAGAGTAGGAAGAGTTTTCATTTAAAATGAAACGAAAACGACTTTCGTTTAATTTTTAAAATGTTAAACATTTGGCGACATTTTTTTAAAACATCGCTAAAAGTTCTCCTTTTGCGATGAAATTTTCAAATTATTACCAAATATTCCACATTTGGCGACAAAATCTCTAAACCGTTGCAAAATATCGCTCCTTTTGTGACAATTAGTAAAACGTCACAAAAGGCTAGACTTTTGGTAACAAATTTGAAATTGTTGCCAAAAAATCATAGCTAAAAATGTCTTTTGTTGTTATAAATCCTAATTTGTTTAATATTTCTTTTATAACGATTGACGAATTAGAATTCCCTGTAAAAATGATACTTATTTCCTGTTCAGCATTTTTTATTGCAAAAATTTAGAGTTTAATTTAGGCGCAAATGATAGCAACACCAATGCCACATGTCAAATACCAAGTTTTGTAGTTGGGAAAGCTATTTGTTTGGTGATTTACACACGAGGGTTTTGTGATTTTTTTTCATATAGGTGGTGTGTGTAGTTCAAGGGTACAAATTGTCTCCCCCTTCTCCTCAATGGGTGGTGGCTGTAGTTCAAGGGTAAAAATTCTCTCTCCCTTCTCAATGATTAAGGTAACATTGAAGAGGAGGCTAGAAAATGCTGAGAAGACAAAGTTGTCTTCTTCTGTATTGTTAAATTCTCCTTCAAGTTCTTGGAAGATAATTGGTGAAATGCTCTGGCTCCAGATGCTTCAGATGCTGCTCTTTTCTAGTGTATCCAGATCCCCAAGTCCTCTGATATTTACGAACACTAAAAGGAAAGATATTTCATGTATGTTTTTTCCTTTGTGTTCAAAATTAAATTGTTAGATTCTTGAAGTCTCCAATAGGCAATATATGCTTGCGAGGAAACAAGAAGCCATAGTAGTTGCTAGTGCTCAACTGTACCACAAAAAGGAAAGGACCAAGTTATTGCATCATTCAAGAGGAAGTGGAATAATGTTGAACAAGGCAATTACTCCAATGAGCACAAAAATCAAACCAAACAATGAGAATGGAACTCTACCCACCATTGGTAGCTCAGGAAGCACCAACAGAGATAATTAACAAAAAGACCAACAAGAGGCTTCCTACTGTTTACGGTCTAAGAACCCATTGTTCAAGTCGGAGCTGCTTCAGAGGTCTGATATTTGGCTTATCCTTCTGGGGACAGCGCCATTTACCAGTGACCTCATCCACGTAAGAGTGTTCAAAGTTGGTTCTTTCTGTTAGCGCCTTTTTTTTCATTACAAAGTCTTCACCTGCTGATGGAGTTATCTTTTTATTTCTTGGGCAAGCTAATAGAACTGCTTGTGGCCAATTAGTAGAATTTTCTTCACTTACTTCTAAAATTCTGTCCGTCCTTCTTGTCACAAAACCGTTGCCCAGCATTTTATTTCCTTTACTTCGATTCTTATCATTTCCCTGAGGGCACTTCCTGACTGAAGCAACGTTTACTTGTCTGAACTTAGTATTGTTTCCAGTGGATTCTGCTTCAATCTTAACTTCCAAGTTCTCTATGGAATGATCACCACATTCTAAAATGTCACCAGCTTGAGGAAAATTTCGAACATCTTTTTCAAATGCTTGACCTTTCTGCTCACCGTCACGGCACAGATTAATCCAGAGCGATGAATTTTCTTTTCCCACAAACTTAGTTCCCTGAAGTTTGAAAACACGAAAGTGGCTTGAAAAGGAAAGCTGAATATAACTTCTGCTAATGGCAGAAGAAACAGAGAAGAAAGATGGAAAAATATACCTTTTTTACATGCATGTTTTGCCGATGACCATCAGGAGAGCTCTTAAACTTCAAATTTTGATTTGAGAATACTTTTCCATCAATAAAATCTGAATTTATGTTTCTGCTTGGAGTGAATTTTTGCAAATCTATTGCCTTCCCTTTCCTTTTATGTTCTTCAAACTCATCCCCTTCACTACATTGAGTTTCTTCCAGAAGTCCTTTGATTTCGCTTGGCACAGGAGATTCATACGCATAACTGGAGAACCAGCTTCTGATGTCAGACGGTTCTGAAATCCAAAGAATCAGTAGCACAAATTAATAACTTTACGTGAATTACATATATATATTTATTCTCATTTGACTCCAAACCAAACCCTAAAAAACGGGAGATTTTCTTGTCCTCGCTTTTGCTAGATTTTCTCAAATACAGACAATTGACAGTTAGCTAAGCTCATGAAACTTGCAATGCTACTAACCAGAAGTGAAAGAAGATAATTGCTGAGAATCTGTAATCTGCAAAATATGAAGAGATGATGACGTTAAATAAAAATCTTTTACTGCTGAGACTCGAGGATTTAGTGAAGCAATCAATCGCAAAATTGTGATTACAAAGCACAACGAACTAACTCATCCTAGTGCAGAATATATCAAGAGAAGAATCAAGCAACAGCACCTTATTTAGAGACTCGTTCTCTGCAACAAATCTAGATGCACTCTTACTCTTTGGAAAGCTAAATGAAAACGCATTATCACGAGCACCTAATTTATTGTTGTTTCCAGAATTGCTCGATTCCTCAAATTTCTCTTCTTTCTCGTTGATGTTCCTATTAACATGAATAGGGAAACCATCTTTTTGGCATTCGCCTCCTTCAGTAACAGACTCCTCGTTATCAACAAATGTATCCAGTGGAGATTCAGACACGTAGCTTGGAAACCGATTTCCCTCATGAGGGGCCTCTGACATGAAATACCAAATAGTAAGATACAATCCCTTGATGTCTTCTCCAGGACCATAATATCATATGAGAAGTTTCAAAGGCTCATGAAGTTGTTAGCCCTTTGGAAAGAAAAGGTTACTAACCATAAAGTAGCGATGGGGAGTCGGTGGTATCTGGTGTCTTTGACACAAAGAAACATGAGTTAGATAAGAGAAATTGCAAGCATGTGTTCTTTTAATAGGCTGCAAGAAGATTTGGATGAATGAATCAAACAAATAGCATCACTGTACTGAACAAAAGCAGAATTTTTAACAGAAGGCACAACTTGTGCAATGAGATCAAATCCAAATAAATCAGCATGGCACTTATAAAAGGAAAATTACTGTTGCTTTAACCAGTGGAAAATATGGGAAAGAGATTGAAGATTTTTATCAAGGGAAAAAATAATGAGAGACCACTCTTTCGTTGTTTCAACATACCTAAAAACCCAACCATTAGTCAATGCGGTTCTTTCCCACAGCCCTAATACAACCATTATAATTAACAGATTGCCTTGACTAAGAACAAAAGTATGCAGCGGAAATGGAGGATGAGATTACCTCGGTCAATAACTGGTTTCCACGCTTACAATCACTGTCACCATATCTTCCAGAAACATACACATTTCCTTCTTTATCAATCTCCCCGACAACAGCATCATCCTCATCTCTTCCAGAGTCACTTTCTTTGAAGATGGAACCTCCAAATTCATCACAAGTATCCAAAATAAAAGATTCATACTTGTAACTAGAAAACCAATTCCCTACATCAGGCGGCTCTACGACATAAACCATAAAAAATTGGTCAGGATCTGAGAAGCCCACTACAATTGAGAATGATTTATCGACATTATAAAATAGGGGCGTCCGTAAAAACAATTTGCACATACCAGAAGGAAGCAAATTGGAGTTGGAAATCTGCAGCCAAAACATCGTGTTAGCAATGAGAAGCTTAGAAGAATTTAAAGGAAGCCAAAGATTTGACATTTACTTGAGAATCGCAAGCGTTATCCATCAAACAGCTTGTCTCTTCTTCACAGAGCTTAAGTAAGATCGAGTGTAATTTTTGTCATCTTTGAATTTTCGAAAGTACGCCGCGCATCTGTTTTGGCGCCATTAGTGTCGTGGGATGGGCTCATCGTTTCTGGGCTCGTCAGAGAATGGAGTTTATTGCTGAAAACAAAGATTTTAAGAGCCTCAGCCGACACAAAACATCGACCACACAGAATAACTATTTTTATGGGAGTTAAAACTAAGGTTTAGTCGAGTTTATTTGACTTAATTATTAAAATCCTAATTGAAACCAGAAACGCTTGATTCAGTAAATATTATCACATCCGCTATATATCTTAACAAACATATGATAATGTACAAATTGAAGCTAAAAACCTTTTTCTTCACACCATTTTATAATAACAATTCATAAAAGTTAGAATAGCTTAAATTCCTAATTTATACAAATTATCAATTATGTCTTTTACAAGTATGCTCCTTCATATTGAATAATTAGAATATTTAAAATTTTCATATTATAATATCAATTTATTAATTAAAAAAGAAAAGTTTATTCACTAATTTATTGTCACTTCTTTAAAAATAGTATTCCCTTTATGAATATTTTTTTATAATTTTACTTTAATGATATTAAAAATGATTAATTTTTTATTTTTAAAGTGTAAAGAGCAATTTTCTCAATTAATTTAAATAAAAATATTAAAAGTAATTTTTTTGTTGAAGAAGCGTTGACTGTCGTATTCATATCTTTAAATAGGTTTTAATCCTTATTTTCAATATAAAAAAGTTTTAAGGTATGCTTAGTTCACTTGAGGAAATGGTCAGACTTATAATGATATAGTGAGGGAGATACTATTTATCCAATCATGATATATTATCGAATATCCTTTTTCATTCCTTACTCTTTCCTTTCTTCTCATACCAACTAACCAAGTATTCCTTTAGTTGTTTCTCAATCCTCTAAGAATATCAAATTATAGATAGTTGTAAATCATCAACTTTGTTTATCTTCATCAAACTAAATACTTTTTATTTAACTTTAGTTTTAGCTTATTGAAACTGACTTATTCTTTTATTTTCATAAGTTTAGATGCCCTTCATTTCATATTTAGTCTAACTAGTAGATTGGATTTGGCTTATCTTCTCACAATTTATGGGAGGAGAATTTTTTGTTAATATCATCATTTCAAAACCATAATTTAATTGGCTCTAATTGCACTTAATTTGAAAGACTTCTTTCACTACACCTTTTTATCTTAGTTTCCTTCTTTGCTCTTAAACTAGCAAAGAATTTATGAAATATGTTCAAAATACCTATAAGAACTATGTAAACTTTTTTAAAACAAATATTTTTACTCAAATATCTTTATAAAACTTAAAGAACCTTATGAATTAGTTTCTAGCAATGGCCTGAGTTCACAGAGCTTCGAAGGGGAGTAATCACTTAGTATCTGAAGTCTAGTATATTTGTGTAAACTTCTGAGTTAG
>JANTNU010000005.1:14722449-14733312 GCA_024752395.1 Erythroxylum havanense | reverse complement strand
CCCCCCCCCCCCCCCCCCCCCCCATGGTGATGACAAACCAAATGTAAAACTCAATAGAAAACACTCATATATTAAGTTACTGAATAACAAGTCATAGAATAATGTGAGAGAACAAATAAAATCAATTGAAGTAGATACCAAATTCAAGAATCATAACTATCTTTAGAAATGAAAAACATAGCCAAAGTGTTAATCCCCTTTCCCCTTTAGACATCATAAAACCATTCAATCACATAAAAAAATTCATAATAAAATATGCAACATATAAATAACACAACCAAATTCAAGCTGTGCAATACGAGTGGGAACCAAGAGAAGAGATCTCTAAATAGCTCAAATATCAAAATAGTGATATTAGCTATCCAATTAGAACATAGAGAATAAAAAGGTAATGTAAATCAGCTAACTTCTCTATAGAAGATTGAAATATATTTTTAAAAGGTTAAAAAATTAGTTAAGGGTTTAGAGTTTGAAATGAAGTAGCAAAGAACAAGAAAAGAACAACTAGTAAGTTAAGAGAAAATCATGTCATCAATCAAGCATCCTCCTCTGAACTATCATCCTTGCCATCTTCCTGATGTTCTTCCTCGATAATTATAACATGTTCAATCCTTTTTACACGTGTATTGATCTTATGAAGAGCACCAATTATAATATTCAAGAGCTTTTTAAGTTAAACAAATTTGGAAGATTTGAGACCATTGTTTCCTTTATCTTAACTTAGCTTTGTAGGGGCTAAAATTGAAGCTAGAATAGATAAGTTTTTACAATTGCCCTATTCCTGAATTTAGAATCATCAGTTTGTGATTCCTCTACATGTTTATCATGTTTCAACATAAGCTTACATTCTTTAGTTAGAATACTTACTTTTTTAGCTTTTTTTCATCTACCTTTTCTACTTTCCCTAGAGCACTCCCTTTTCTTCTTAAAGGAACCTTAAATGCATTCAAGATTTTTGCAATTAAGGCTTAATAACTTAATGCATGATTTTTAGCTTGGGGACTTATTATATAAGCTATATGTTGAATGATAATGAATGGTAGATTAATTTTAGCTTTACGATCAATAAGGTCTATAAGAACCATGAGACTCCTATCTTCTTGTCTTAACATTAAAGTCTCCTTAATTAAGTAAAAGAACTTTTTTCTATTCAAGTGATATTTTTCTTATGGAAACAGCACCAGTAGAGCTTTTTTTAATGTTGAGGATATTCATCAAATCCCCTGTAATGTATCTCCAAAATAGTTCCTAATCTAGCTGGGTCAAGTTGTATATAAACACCATTAACAATGGTTTTCAAGATATTGTTGTTCATAATCATCCTAGCATAAAATTGAGTAATATAATATTTATAATATTTGTTCTTAAAAATAGTATCAATCAAAGCTTTCCATCCTTGAAATATAAGTTTCTCGACTATGGAACTAGCTCCATATTCTTTTAGTTTATTGAAAGGGAATTGCAAGGATGTTAACTAATTTGACAACAAAATTCATCCAAATTTTCTTAATTAGGTTAGGCAGAGGCAATTTACTTTCCTTTCTTTTTATTTATTAAGCTCATTTTCTGTGAGGAATTAACTTCACTATCTCAAATAGAGGCAAGAACTCTATTTAGAATTGGTTTAGATAAGGAGGGAATGAATCTCATGAAGAGCTTTCTGGAAGAAGATACTTTAGGCTTTTTGGATGGAGGCTTAGGTAGAGCCTCCATGACTCTGCTCTTCCTCTTTTGGTGTCTTGCAATAATCAAGTCATCATCATTACCATTTATCACTTCATTATTGCCGCCCTTAGCTAGTTTAACAACTCCCGATATAGGTTTCCTAGAATTTTTATCATCAATCTCATCAAGATTCCTTTTCTCCCTCATTGGGAAAACAAAGAAAAACCTAGGCCAATTTAATTATGCCTAAATTTGGTCTCAGTTTCTCAAATCTTTCTCTACTTAGGGGTTTGGTGAAAATGTCCACAAATTGATCTTTTGTTTTGCAAAAGTTCATTTTAATTAAACGCTTTTTTGCAATATCCTTAAGAAAATGATTTCGAATTTGAATTTTTTTTTGTCCTTGAATGTTGTATTGAGTTCTTAGAGATATTAATAGCACTTATGTTATCATATAGAATAGGTACCCTTTCAATGTCCACACCAAAATCCATTAATTATTATTTTATCCACAAAAGCTGGGCCTAACAAGAAGTAACAAACACATATTCTGCCTCAGCTATAGATAAATCAACTAAGTTCTATTTTTTAGAACCCTAAGAAACAAGACAATGAGGAATGGGCCATACCTAAAGTGCTTTTTCTATCAACGAGATGTCCTACAAAATACACTTATAAGTATGCCACTAAGTTGAAATTTCCTCCTTTAACATACCAAAAAGCAAGGTCTTTTGTTCCTTTGAGATATCTAAAAATTCTTTTGACTATCTTCATATGCAACTCTTTTAGATTCACTGGGAACCTTACACACAAACCTAGACTAAAAACAATAACAAGTCTACTAGCAGTTAAGTATAAAAGAGTTACAATCACACCTTGATAAAACTTCTCGTAAAAAAAAATTCCTTTTCATCCTCATCCAACATAGTCGAGATGGGAATAGGTGTATTATAGGATTTGGTGTTTTTAAGACCATATATACTTCTCGATTAGTTCTTTCAGGTATTTCTATTAATAGATTAATGTTCCTTCCTTCATTTGTTTAATTTGAAGACTTATGAAGAATGTGAGTTCTCCTATTAGACCGATATCAAATTCACTCTTCTTTAAACCTACAAATTCTTCACATAAGGAATCGTTAGTTACTCCAAATATGATGTTAACTACATATATTTAAACAACTAATAAATGTTCCCCTTTATTTTTTTAAAAAATAATGTTCTATCTATTTTTCCAATTTGAAAACCATTTTCTAAAGGAAATTTTGACAACCTTTCATATCAAACCTTAAGAGCTTTTTTAAATCTATAAAGAGCCTTGTCAAGTTTATATACATGGTTTAGGAAATTAAGATTTTCAAACCCAGAAGGTTGCTATACGTAGACCTCGTCTTTTAAATAATCATTTTAAAAGGTTGTCATAACATCCATTTGATATAACTTGAATCACATATAGGAAGCAAATATAATTCAAATCCTAATGGCTTTGATGCAGGCTACTGGTACAAAGGTTCTATTGTAGCTAATCCCTTCATGTTGATTATATCCTTTTACTACCAATCCAACCTTGTTTCTTAGGATCAATCCATTTTTGTCAAATTTATTTATGCCAACGCACTTTAGACTAACTATAGTTATGTCATTTGGTCTAGGCTTGAGGTGCCAGACTTGATTCCTCTCGACATTGTGTATTTCCTCCTGTATAGGTAAAATGTAATTAGGATCAGTTAGTGCAGTTTGATTGTTACTAGGTTCTTCAAAAGAGAGAAAGGCATAAAAAGTATAAAAATTTTGAAGTTTTGATCTTATTTGAATTTTTATTGACTTCACTTAGTATCAGGTCTAAATAATGGGAGCTTTGATGTTTCCATGGTTTAGGCACAAAGGCTATTGATATAAAACTTTTTTGAGTTTGGGAAACATCAATTCTCTTATTGATAGGATTTGGTTCTATAAAACTGAACTAGAATGTTGTGTGTCATTTTTAGTTCTTCCAATAGTTCATTTAGGATGTTCTCTTTCCTCCAAAATGCCTTAGTGTTCAAGATCTTTATCATTTTGAATGCCTTGTTACTGCCTTTCTCATCATGATCATTATTCGTATGTGTTCTTACCAAGCCTATCTCAAAATCATCATTCTGTGCAACATGATTAGGCAAATCATGAGTCATTAAAGGTGACATGTACACTCTCTTCTACACACATAATTCTTTTTCACGCACCTTATATGCTTTACTATGAGAGGGGTATCCTAATAACACAGCCTCATTATTCTTGGGATCACATTTCCCTAAGTGGTTTTTACCATTATTATGCACATAACATTGACACCTAAATATTCTAAGATGTATAATATTTAGTTTCTTGCCCTTAAACAGTTCATAAGGAGGCTTTTTTTAGAACTATTTTAATTGTGGACTTATTTTTGATGTAATATGCAGTGTGTATTGCCACAACTGAGAAGTTCCTAGGAAGTCTACTAGCTATATAAGCATCATTCTAGTCAATCTTCTAGTGTTTGATTCTTTCTCTCCATGACCCCATTTTTTTAAGGAGTTTATGATCAACCCCATATTCCCTACAATAGTCTATAAAGGTTAAATTATTGAATTTAGTGCCACGATAAAAAAATGAGAGTAGTTGATGTCCATATTGCTTTTGGATCTTTCCAGGAAACATATAGAACTCATTAAAATTTTCACTTTAGTTAAAAGAAATATGGTCTAATATAACGTGAATAATCATCAACTGAAACCAAAACATATCTCTTACCTCCTCTACTTACCACTATCATTGGTCTGCAAAAGTCCATGTGCAATAGTTCTAGTGGCTTACACATACCATGTTTTTAGCCTTGAAAAGATAATAAACATGCTTCCCATTCACACAGGCTTCATAAACCTTGCTTATGTTAAACTTCGTAGAAGGTAAACCATTTACAAGATCTCATGAAATAAACTTCTGTAACAATGAAAAACTGACATGTCCAAGTCTTTATGATAAATGATTTTCTTCAAGAAAGCTTAAACAAGTTAGATTAACATCAGGAAACAAGTTAAGATATACCTTATAAGTGTTATTGAATCATATTCCTTCAAGAACAAATAGATTTGTATCATTTCCCACAATTAAACATTTATACTAACCTATATATTATTTCTTTTCTCACAAAATTGTAAGATGTTGATTAAATTATATTTAAAACCTTTTAATAACAATACTTTATCAATGGAATGTGATAGAGACTTACCTACTTTACCAATACCAATAATATCATCTTCATGTTGTTACAAAATGTCATAGTTCCACCATAAAAGGCTTTGACTTAGTGGAGCTTAGATTTGTCTCATGTCATGTGCTTAGAACAATTGCTGTCAAGGGACCACTAGTTATTCCTCCTCGCTCCAGCTTACAAAACAATTTTGGGTTTAGATTTAGGAACCCAAACTTTTTTGGGTCCCTTTCTAATATAATTAACTTTTAAAACATTCTTTTCAATCCATACATGCTTTACATAAGCGTAGTTTTTTAATTAGCCTTTTGCATATGATTACATTGAAACATATGATGGCTTGTCTTACCATAATACATGCAAGCAACATACTCAAGCAAATTAACATTTTTTTGTTCCATGACTCTTTTTTTTCCATTAAAACCTAGCCTATGTCTAGCCTTATTGTATGCTTTAATAAGTTGTTTAGTAGGTTCCTTATCATGGTTCTTACCATTATAATCTATTTGTTCTTTACCTTTGTCTAGTTTATTTCTTAAATCCTAGTTTTCAATATTTAAATTTGCAACTCGTTTGAATAGTTTTCAACTTGGGAGTCTAGGAGATAACTTACCTTAGAAGGGTTTTGGGGAAGAATAAAGGCAGAAACTGGGAGGAACTGAGATCTAATGTTGCTCCATCATCATTCTTATTCCCATTTTTAATAGACTGAGGTTACAGATATTGTTCTTTAAGCCTTACCAATTTTTTCCTAATAAAAGATAATTCATTTCCCATGTTCTTAATTTTTCTAGGATCAATAGGAGCTTTCAATTCATTTAACTCATGAGTAAGAGTTATATTATTCTTTTATATTTCCATGGTCTTTTCTTTTATTTTAGACTTTTCCATTTTAGAAGTATTTATTTCATTTTCACATAGGATTTTAATTTAGTCATGACTCTTAAATCTTCCTTTAACCCTAAAACATCATCTTTTAAGACATTGACTTCATTAGCAGTATCTTTGTAACTATTCATAAGAAAGCCACACAAATCAATTAATTTTTTGAGTAAGTTTCTATTTTTTTTCATTCAAATGTATTTGCCTTAAATTCATCATCAACATACATTGTACTTTTTCTAAATTGAGACATCTAACAAAGATTTGTTGTATAATCGAAGTCTTCATAATCAACCTCATTTTCATTTGAATATACCCATATAGAAAACGTGGCTCTTCTAAACTCTTTTTTTATCTAATTTCTTTCCACATTCCTTACCATATTCTTTGTTTCATCCCTTTTTATGTTCTTCATCCTATGTAGGACAATCCTTCTTTAAGTAGTCTATATTGCCATAATTAAAGCAATCATTAACATTATTCTTAATTAAGAAGAAAAGGACTTACCCTTATTTGTGTTGCCTTTTTTGGTTGACTTTGAGCTCTTAAGAAACTTTTTAAATGTATGTGCTAGCATGGCAATGTCTTCTTCTTCTGATTCTGAGTTATTCTCATTCATATTTTCCTTGAGAGCAATCCCCTTTTCCTTCTGATTTGGACTTTGGTTTTTTATTTCTATTTCAAATGTCATAAGGTTATCAATTAGATCTTTAAGGTGCAAAGTAGAAATATTCTTAGCCTCTTGGATAGTAGTAAACCTAGGCATCCATTTTAGTGGAAAATTACTAAGAATTTTCCTGACCTTTTTATTTAATGTAGTAGGCCTTTCCAAGGGAATTAACGTCATTGATAATGTTAGTGAATCGAGAAAACATATCATGAATAGATTCACTTTCATTCATTTTAAACAATTCATATTGAGTAATTAGTAAATCTATCTTACATTGTTTTAGTTAAAAGAAACATTATGAGTTACCTCAAGAACATCACATATCTCCTTAGTAGTTTTAAGCCCAAGACACTAGTTGTATACTTGAGATAGCAAGCCAGTTTTAATCAATTTCTTAGTAGATGCATTTTTCTCTATCTTCCTTTAGTCCTTTACCATAACTTAGATTTTAGGGTTTCTTCTGTAGTACCATCAGCATTGGTACGCATACACTTGAAAGAATCGTTTTTGATAATCAACTAGACCTTATAGTCTTTCAATTGAATATAATTGACCATATGTTCTTTCCATTAACCATATTGTCTTCCATTAAATAAAGGAAGGTGTTGATTAGAGTAACCTTTATTAATCTCTTCGGGTTCTTAGATCATTTTAGATCTCTCCTTAGGTGTTAGCCTATAATAGGGAGAACTTGCTCTCATTCTAATTGTTAAAATGATCAAGCACTACTCAAAGGGGGGAGGGGTGAATTAAGTAACACTACTTTTTCATATTAACCAAGTTTTAATTTTGTAAACTTGTTTTAGTCAAGTTCTCAACCCAAATTTAAAAACAAAATGTAAAGAACTGAGACTTAATATTTTTACGTGGAAAACCTCCCTGACTCAACAGAAGAAAAAACCATGACCTAATGGGATTTTCAAATGATTCTACCAATTTAAGAGCCAAATTAATGGTACATGTAGATCTTAATCTACCCTGCATCCCTAACTAACGAAGAACTGCGCTCACATTTCTTAACTCTCCAATAGTCAACCCCTCTTAGAACCTCATACAAGGTTCCTTAATTCGCATAAAATATTGAAATCAAGTTACCTTAAATGCTTCTTAGATAAGTAAAAAGGTACAATAAAATCTGTGAGAGAACTCGAGATGGAATGAAGAATTTGCTTGCATGTAAGAACATCGATAGAACTCATTTAGTATTTTACATGTGTGTACAAAATGCTCAGTATGAATGGCCTAATTTTATACCATACTATAGACACAAAATTGAACTATTGATCTCTTATTTATACACTTCCTAGAATGGTGAGCAATTTTAAAAATGAGAAGATAAAGCTAGAAATGATAAGATCATGCCAAGGCAAATTTTATTGGATGTAGTTTTACGAAAAAATTTATCGAATGTATCTTAATAAATTTTCACCATCTTCTAATTTAAATTTTAACAAAGTTATCTAGTACTTCTAATCTTACATACCATACTATAGACATATGTGGTATGAAAATTTTCCATCAATGTCTTACTAACAAGATGATGTTATACACCAGACCCTTACATAGAGTCTAAAATTACAACAAAATAAAAATAAACCCCATACTTTGTTGACCCACTTAACGATGATGAAGAGCTGCTCTTTTTATCCACAATTTGGAAACTATGTAGCTCAAGAATGGGGTTAACTTATGTTTGCATTGTTATTTTGTCATCATCAAAAACACACTAGTCCAATATTGAACATGTTGAGACTATGATTTAATAGTTTTGTAATAGTTTTTAACATGTATTATCAAATATTCCTCTTTAAGTTTAACTACAAAGAACAAATATTAAATTATTTAAAAGAAAAATTTTGTTAAATTTATTTAAATTGCTGAGACTCTTTTCTAACGTATGAAGCAGTTTATTAGTATAAACAACTATGTTTATTTGTGAATTTATTTATCATATCTAACAATAAATTTTCATATGTAATAAGAGGGGAAAAAAAGTCACAACAATCTAAAAAAGTCAATTCTCGTCCTAAATACTTATTGGAGGCTACACTCCGAATGCATCCTGAATCTTGTCCTTTAGAACTTTCAAAGGCCTAGACTCTTCAGCGAAAACAAGGCGACGGAGGACGGCGAGACAGCAAATAATAGCGGAAAGAGAGTCGAAGTATAAGCACGAAGCAGACAATTAAGACACAGAAAAAGAATGAGAGAATAATAAAGTTGAAGACTACTATTTATTCATTATATAAATAAAATGACTTATTTTGTATATTAAAATTAAAGATTCAATTCGAACGTTAAACCAAATTGGACTATATATAAATATAATCGCCTATTATCATTCCCATATAAAATGTCTTAATATAACTTGCCCAGGATGAAATTAAAAGCAGTACAACAAAATTTAATTTGTTGTCAGAAGAAAAGACCATTTCATCAACATCAACTTCTACGAGGTTTGAATTTCTTTGATGGTTGGGAGAAACGTTTTTTAATTGCGTTTTGCTAGTTTGGGGGAAAATGTATATGTATGAAGCCACCTGAACACCAGAATTGAAAATGTTGACAAGTAGGAGTGGCCTGAGTGGTCAAAGCTCCTCACTTAAGACTCTCCCTTTTAGGAGGTTTTGAGTTTGAGTCATGACAACGGAGAAGAAATAATCATTATTCTAATTGATGATCTTCTAGCTCCTAGGCATAGCTCCTTGATTGGATCAATTACGGACGTCTCGCTTCCAGCGGCAGTGTGAGAGTTGGAGCTACTAAGAAACCTAGGAGCTGATAGGAACCTGATGCTGAGCAAAGGGGAGGCCAGCGATTAATTATCAGCTGGATAATAAAGAATGTGAAGACTCTTTATGCGCAGACGTGTACAGGCGACATAGGAATCTGAAGGATCTTGAGGTTTCCAGGTTTATCTCCTCTAGGACTCTTAGGGTGGGTTCTTAGGAGATTATGATTAGTCCGACTAAACTAGATACCTAATATAAAAAAAAAAAGAATTGAAAATGTTAAAAGTTTGTCGGAGCTTTCCTTGTCAGGTTACGTGACGCTTGGGACTATTACCATACGGAACTGAAGCCAGCAATGGATCATCAATGTTGCAAGAAAAGTTGAAGGATCATACTACGTAAGGCGTTATGTAATATACCGTTAAAATTTAGAAAGAAAACTATACATCCGACGTCCATACAAGACATTATGAATATGGCATGTTGCTTGATCAGCAAGAGTTAATGAGTTACTAGACTACGTGGGAACTCCTTGACTTGAATATGTATGTCCTCTTACCGTTCCTTGAAAAGTCATCTCTCAGTTCAACCTTCTTGTTTAATATATTTGATATTAAGAAGTTTCAGCCTTTTACCATATCCAACTTGGCCAATTATGTAACTGCCACAGACTAATCTTATTGAATTCAATGCCTAACTGGGTAGGCTGTTGACACAAAGCAAAAGGTAATAGAGTTGCATCAGCTATAACTATTTTACAGAATAATGGAATGGTAAATTTTAGCGTTGAATTAGACTTTTAGTTATGGAATTTTAATTCACGAAACAACTGTTTTGCTTTCAATAAAGAGCATCCGCTAAACTGAGTCTACTAGGTATAGTAAGTCCCCAACAAAAAAAAAAAAAGAATCGACGTAGCTAGCTAGATAGATGTTGAGCAACGTTAATTTGAAAATAGTGGCGTAGGGTCCAAATGTTTGGGAGGAGAGGACTAGACTTAAGAATTAATGGGACATGGACAGCATATATACGCATCTTCCTGGGAGTTAAAAAATGGATAATACTTATTAGTTAGCCTAAACCTAAATGTTTATTAATTACAGTGGTAGGCCCTATCTAAAGGAAAGATCAAAGCTATCCATTTTTGTTTTTTGAAAGAGCTAACGAACTGGGGAGATCCGATGCTGCTGTAATTAAGGAAGGTCATAGTTCGCAAGCATTGCTAGCCCCACCATACTTTATATTCAAAGAAAAGAATACAATACATGGCTAAAAGTAACAATATGGAGGGAGGAAGCTGATGAGTCAAAAGTCAACTTATGACATCATCTCATAGTTGCTTAAACACAAATTTGTTTATATTTCTTCACTGGAAACACAAGAAAATTGATAACACCGTCAATTCATTGTTCTTGTTTCTGAAAAGGAGAACCACTACTAATAGATGTAGACAAAGCAAAGGACATATATAATTGTGGTTCTGCCGGATTCTGGCTGAACGGTGCGCTGTCGTTTGGATCCATGAATTGGCAACTTTATGTGATGACTTCAACGTGAAGATACCTGCAAAACAAAGAAGGCTTGTCGGGGGTTGTGTCCCGATTAACCCCTCCGACGCTCAAGTCAGTTTTCTGGTGAGGGTGAGGTTGATAAACGCAGAGAAAACTAGGTTAATGATTATGC
>JANTNU010000005.1:14676436-14687436 GCA_024752395.1 Erythroxylum havanense | reverse complement strand
CATCATTACATAGTCACATCAGGCCGTGCATTTTATTCATTAAAAAACTTAACATAAATTTCTCTTAATCGGTTAAACCAAACCAGAAATCAACCAAACAAAATTGTGAATCATTCAACTTTAATATCCAATCCAACCCATGCAAATCACAAAAAAAAAACAATACTGTGAATCATTCAACTCCAATATTCAAATCACAAAATCGTGAATCATTTAACTCTAACATCTAACCCAGATACTTGCAAATCACATAACCAAGTTCCAACCGATTCACAAATCCAAGTTGTGTCTCCAACATTCAACATCCAAGTTCCAACCAATTCACAATAAAAAATGAAATTAAGCAAGAAAAAATCAAAAACTCAAAAAATGCAACCAAAAACCAATTCACAGCTTCGGGTTTTTAGGTTGGGTGTTGTGTTAGGTCGAGACTAGGGTGTAGATTTGGTGCGAGCAACATCATTCTCTCCTGCTTCAGACATTCAGTGGTGGCGACGATGTGGTGCAGTGGTCCTCGTCGAGGAGGATTGAAGACAGTGGCATATTCGGAACTTCGCGTGAAGGAGCTGAGGATCTCTGATGTTGGCATGGATCAGGGAGGAAGATGATAGTTGTCAACGAAAGAGCAACACCACCGGAGAGGGAGAGGAGAACGAGAGAGAGAGAGACAACAATAGTGAGTGAAAGTGAGAGTTGGTGGGAAAGAGTGAAAAAAAATGAAAAGAAGCTTTGGGTGTGGGAGGGTGAGGCATGCACCAGAGAGGGGGTGTTTTTAGGGTTTAAATTTTTAAAAATTGCAAATAAGTCCTTACTATTTTTTAAATTTACATTATCGACTAGTAAGTGGCTAGTATTTTGAATACCGGTTGGTACCGAATGAAAAATAGTAGTACCGACCAATATCTTTGGCCGGTACAAAATGTTGCTACCGAATGAAAAATAGTAGTACCGACCAATATCTTTGGCCGGTACAAAATGGTATTGGTTCCTTGATCTAAACTACAAAGATGGTGTTTGTCTAAAATATTGATTTATTATATTTACTTATCATTATTTATGTTAAAAATTATAGTCTTAAGTTGAATATATAACAAACATCCAAATTTAAAAGATTTCAAAATGCCTTCAAAATAATAGATTTGCAACATTAAAACAATAATAATTTATTTTTATTAAGGTAAAAGACATCAACTTCCAAGGATGGTATGTATCCAAGTCTCATCCATGTGAAAATGATAAGATGGACAAGTGGGGTTAGTTGAAAATTTTGCAAAAATAAGGGTGGTCAATATGACAAGAAAAATTAATTAACATTAACATTTAATTTAATAGATTGAAAAAATATAAAAATTAGTTAATACTGGTAATAAATCTAGTAGACCAATATTAAATATGATAAATAATAAAATTAATTAACATTACATAATAAATATTCATTTAAAATTTTATAAAAATAATGATACGTAAATATGATAAATATAATGAAATTATTACAGATATTCATAATTACAAGTTACTGAATAAGAAAATAATTATCTTACTTATTAATATCTTTACATAATGATAGACTTAATTTATTATCATTTTAAACTGATTAGTATATTATTAATTACAAATTATCATTATATTTTTAATAAATAATGATATGTAAATATGATAAATTAATAGAATAATAAGAATTTTTATAATGTCATTAATTAATTGTAAAAACAATCAAATTATTTACAAAAATGAATTATAATTATAAAGAAGAAATTTGAAATTCTTCATCTTATTTAATATAATTGAATCAATATCACATAATAAATATTTTATTTATCAATCTATTCAACATTTAGCATAATTTTTCTAACTGAAGATCACTTTTAGGTGAAGAAATTTACAATTTGTGTCATATTTTTAGCGGTTAAAAAGTAATAAAAGGTGCGAAAAAATCATGAAGAGGTTTTATTATTAAAGCACGAAAAATTTTAATGTGAAGAGCTTCGCACATCTTTTACACTTCCTATTATTTGAATCTTATGACCTTTTCTCTACCAATTGCTGCTAGACATGCCATTTTCTTTCCAGAAAATACTTCGCTCACTTGGTCACCTTAATCTCAAAGCTGTCCAGGGAAACAAACAGAGAGCATGTTCCCTTCACTTGCAAGTCCCTCCGAACAAACAACCAAGTTTACCACCAAAATCCCACCTGGTTCTTCATAACTCCAGTGATGTCCTTCCATCAAACAAGTTAATAGCAAGCTATATCAGATCCGGGGATCTCCAATCGGCCCTTTTCATATTCGATAAAATGGATGTTAAAACGATAGTCACTTGGAATTCTATCTTGGCTGGCTATGCAAAGAGGCCCGGCTACATGAGAGAAGCTCAAGAACTGTTCGATAAAATTCCCGAACCAGATACTGTTTCGTACAACACGATGTTGGCCTGTTATGTTCACAACTTTAACATGTCAAAGGCTCTAGCATTCTTTGACCAAATACCCAGAAAAGATACGGCTTCGTGGAATACAATGATAACTGGGTTTGCCGAAAATGGACAAATGGAGAAAGCGTGCGAGTTGTTCTTTACAATGCCAACGAAGAATGTTGTTACCTGGAATGCTATGATCTCAGGGTATGTGAATTGTGGGGATATGAATTCAGCTGTACAACTTTTTGGAAAAGCGCCAATAAAGAGCGTGGTTGCTTGGACCTCGATGATAACTGGGTATATGAAGCTTAAGAAGATCGAATTTGCAGAGAGATTGTTTCAAGAGATGCCCATGAAAAATTTGATCACTTGGAATGCTATGATTTCCGGATACATCGAGGCTTGTAGGGCTGAAGATGGAGTAAAGCTTTTTAAAGCAATGCTGCAGTTTGGCATTAGGCTGAACTCGTCGAGCTTCAGCAGTGTGTTACTGGCGTGTAGCGAATTGTCTGCTCTGCAGTTAGGGAGGCAAGTTCATCAGCTAGTTTGTAAGTCTACGTTATCAATGGATACAACAGCTTCCACTTCATTAGTTAGCATGTACTGCAAGTGTGGAAATTTGGAGGATGCTTGGAAATTGTTTCTAGAGACTCCAAGGAAGGATGTCGTTACATGGAATACGATGATTTCAGGCTATGCGCAACATGGAGAGGGGAAGAAAGCTCTAAGCTTGTTTGATAAGATGAAAGAGGAAGGAATTAAGCTGGACTGGATAACCTTTGTTGCGGTATTATCTGCATGTAACCATACAGGACTGGTAGATTTTGGAATTCAATACTTTTACTCCATGGAGAGAGATTTTGGAGTTGAATTGAAGCCTAATCATTATGCATGTATGATTGACCTTCTTGGACGAGCTGGTAAGCTAGTTGAGGCCGTTGATTTAATCAACAAAATGCCATTCAAACCACATGCGGCTGTCTTCAGCACTCTTCTGGGTGCTTGTAGGAGACACAAAAATGTAGAAATTGCTGAGTTTGCTGCAAAGAACTTGCTTGATCTTGATCGAAAAAGTGCGACTGCTTATGTTCAACTTGCTAACGTTTATGCAGCAATGCAGAGTTGGGATCAAGTCATTAAGATTCGACAACAAATGAAGAATAGAAAGATATTGAAGACACCTGGGTACAGTTGGATTGAGATTAGGAATGCAGTCCACGAGTTCAGATCGGGTGATAGGATTCATCCAGAATTGGCATCAATACACAAGAAATTGAGTGATTTGGAGTTGAAAATGAAGCGCGAGGGATATGTCCCGGACCTTGAATTTGCGTTGCACAATGTCGATGATGAACAGAAAGAGCAGCTTTTGCTGCGGCATAGTGAAAAGTTAGCAATTGCTTATGGTCTTTTGAACTTGCCATTAGGATCTCCAATCCGAGTTTTCAAGAACTTGAGAGTGTGTGGGGATTGTCATACTGCTACTAAGTTTATATCAGCAATTGAGAGAAGAGAAATCATCGTAAGGGATACTTCTAGATTCCATCATTTCAAAGATGGGCTTTGCTCTTGTGGTGATTACTGGTAGAATTACAATCCTATGAAAAGGTTTCCAACGAAAAGGATTTATTGTTAGTAAATAATCAAGATAAAACACAATTATACAGATCATGTCAAACATGATCTTTTCATATGCATATAAAACAAGGAATCACATACTTAGATTCTTGTTGTAGTTTTACCGATTAAAGAATTTTTGTTACTAGTTTCACTGTAGAGGTCTTCTTCTTTTATGTGTAAACTTGATGAAAGAATAATAATAAGCAAATACACACATGTGTATATGTATAATGTTTCATTCATATGGGCTCAACTTAACTACCTTTGGTAGTTATTTCAAGAACAGTGACCATATTACCTTTCATGGGTGTATGTGAGTTATTATCTCCCACTCACACATGGGTTTAATCTCATTTAAAAAAACGAACTCTGAAGTGCTTATACTTGTTCAATAACCGGTGTGACAAACATACGACGAGAGCTCATTGCCATACATCTGTTAGGAGTATATGACATCTTGATTAACAAATTGATCCTAGGACTTAAGTGTCCTGGAGTAGATATTGCATGCTATACCCTAGGTCATATCTTGCATTTGCATTTTTCTTTGATCTCATTTAGTTTCTTGAGTCATGATTGTATTCAAGTTCTCCACTAAAGAGACGATGACTATCTATGAATACTTTTCATGCGAGTCAATGATCTAAAATAAATGTCATTCATCTATTCTCAATTTTCTTTTGAATTAAATTTAATTTACTTTCTTAGAATTATTCTATAGGATCGTATCTTGTATGATCTGTTGACAATAACCTAAAGTAGCAAACCTTCAATACAATTCTAAAAAATGAAACAAGAGTCATAAAGGTATATGATGAGGTTCTTCTCAACCTCAATGATCTCACACAATGTAAGATGAGATCTTACGACTTACATTAATCTCTTTTTGTAATCAGTTGTGTACACATGGTATGGGTCATGTGCTATGATATTTACTCTCTTCGTTTAATCTGAACATCTTTCATTTAAGAAATAACGTACAGATGATAATTCAAACATACTCAATGTTTAACTTGAGTTCACTTATCTACTCAAAACCTGTACAAAACTTACATCTGGCAACGTGAGACATATATAGTGATTAACAAATCATGATGAACCAATTTCCTTACGGCATTTATAGTTTAAGTTTCTCGCTCTCACTTATCCCCTAAATAATAAACTTTAAACATGTCTTATCTCTAGCGACCATAAACATTAGAGGTGATTTCCCGTGTGATAGGGCTAATCTATAATCTGTCTCATATACTTATGATTCATCCCAAAATATATTTATACAAAACACATATATTCATGAATCAAATGATACATAATGTATAATTTTTATCATACATTATATCCAAACATATGATATTATACTGAGTGAACATAGATAAAGAAATGTTTATCGGTACATTTCAACATCTACATAGTCATAGTGAATTTACATGCCCAATGTATACATCTATAGAAATCGGCTTTGTTATTGGGTTTGCTATCATATCTCGCGTAGATATATATCTCATGTTCACTTCTCCTCGTGTAACTTTATCTTTCACATAATTATACTTGATATCTATATGCTTTATCTTACAAAAAAATTTGAGGTCTTTTATATAAGTAATTGCAGCTTGACTATCACAGTTAATAGTCATTAAATTAATTTCTCTTTTAATGACTCCCAAATGTACTAAGAATCGATAAAGTCACACAGCCTCTTGTATTGTAATTGAGAATGCTATAAATTCAACTTCCATTATGGATAATGCAACCCAAGATTGCTCTATGGTTTAGTAAGAATACATATCATGAGGTAGATTTTCTTTCATCTAAATCTCTTCCCCAGTCTGCATCTGTATACCCTTGTAACATAGATCATTGCCTTGATAACATAATGCATAGTCCACAGTTTCCTTTAGGTACCTCAATATTCTCTTTACTGCTTTCCAATGCACTTGGCCTATATTGATTAATATCTACTCACCATCCTAACAGCGTAATAAATACCTAGAGTAGGGAACATTCTTCATTTGTTCCCTTTCTTGTGGCGTTGATGGGTAACTTCTCTTACTAAGGCCTTCATTTTTAGTAATAGAATTATCAATTAGTTTGGAATCTTACATACAGAATTGTTCAAGAATTCTTTGAATGTACATCGCTTGTGAAAGTGATAATAATCTCTTCAAATGATCTCTTGAAATCTTGACTTCAAGAATGTATACCGCTTCACCCACGTATTTCATTTCAAATTCAGATATTTGTGTAAGAAACATATAGTCATTACAAGCAATTAATATATCATCCACGTATAAAGATAAAATCATGAATTTATCTTTGGATCTCTTAACATACACACAATGGTCTTCATCGATCATTTGAAAATCATACGAAATGATTAAATTATGAAAAAAAATATACCATTGTTTTGAAGACTACTTCAGGTCATAAATTGATTTTAATAACCGATATACTTTATTTTCTTGACCTGCCTTGATGAAACCAGGTTGTTTCATATAGATTTCTTCATCTAATTTTCCATTAAAAAAAATAGTTTTTACATCCATATGATGTAATTCAAGATCCATACTGGCTACTATAGCCAGAATAAGACGGATTAAAGCAAACTTCAAAATAGGTAAAAAAGTTTCCTCGTAATCAATTCCCTCCTATTGTGTTATCCTTTTGCTACAAGATATGCCTTATATCTTTCAATATTGCCATCAAGTTTTTGCTTAATTTTGAGAACTTACTTATTCCCAATTACTTTACACCCTTTGGGGAGGTCAACCAAGTTCCATACTTTGATTGGAGCTTAAAGAAGTCATTTCTTCTTTCACTGCTTTCATCCATTCTTCTTTAGTAGGGCCAGTAAGAGCCTCATTTACATTCCTTAGATCCTCTTCCTCTTGCAGAACAATCATATTAATTTCTCCTTCAATCTCAAAATGAAGTCATGGAATTATTCCTCGATTACTTCGTCTTAAACGAGATTCATCATAAACAAATTCATGATTGATTTGATTGCTCCCACTCGGATCAGTCATCATAGAGAACCTTTATGTGGAATTCTCCCATTTGGTTGAAGTTTCTTATCTTGATTCTTCATAACAAAATCATTATGATCAAGCGACTCATTTAACAATAGGTCTTTACCTATTTCGGCTAAAAATCATTCTTTAAGAATGTAGCATCCCACTCCCGCAAGTCTCGAACCCGATATTGATGGTGATATCCGAGCTCGTGCCTCACGAGGGTGGTATGCTAGAGTAGTCAAACAGTTCAAAAACTCAGTAAGACATTTTTCTTTTTGAAAAACAATCGCGTGTGCGGAAATCAGTAAACAATTGGGCCTGCTTTAATACGAAAACAATTTCGATCACAACACAATTACAGTCAGTAAAAAGGCACTCAGTAGTATTTAAATCAATTTATGCACAGAAACCCATGGCCAAATCGAGCCCAATGTTAAACCTAAACACTTTCAGTAACCACATTACAATCACAACATTTACAAATTGGGGCCCTCTGTAAAAACAGTACTATTATGCCTAAATTGCAGGAATACAAATCTTATACAAAAACAGAATAACACTAATGCAGACGTGAACTGATCCCGACCTCAGTCTCTGAATCGCATGCAGTAGGCATACTCTCGTTTGTCTAACGGGGTACTCTTCAATTCCTGAAAAATATTTGCAATGTTGGGTGAGTTTGCGAATTCAATGAGAAACCATCATCGATGGTTCACTCAATTCATGCATTACGCAAGTTGCGTACAGCATAACACAATATCACCTTCAGAAATACCATATAGCAATTACAAATTCTCATGCAATCACAGATTTAGAAATTTCACAAAATCAGTTATCACATAATCATGAGCATTTAACCCTTTTTCTTAATCCATAAATGATCCATGCGCATAAAACTTGTACCCATAATCTTTTCTCATTATTTTCCATTTTTATTTTGAGTTGTGACTGAGCGCTCAAACAGTGAACAGTATTCAGTAAACGTGTCTTAGGGGGAGGAGAGCCCTCAGGGAATGCACTTCCACGCTTCGATATTGTCCGCTTTGGTATGGTGGGCCACCCTCATGGTTTTGCTTCGCCCCTACTCGATGGATGCAAACACGTCTGCCCCTTTTCGGGCACAGTAAACATGTTGGAACCTAATCTTGGAACCAGAAACCCAACCGAAAACGGAAGACAAAATGCGAAGATCGAACCCGGAAGTGGGCCGAACTGAAAACGGAAGAATCGAAATCGAAATCGAAGCAAACAAAGTCCGACATCCGATAACAAAAATTCTTGAAAATCCTCGTCGCATTGGAACCCTAAGACTCGTGTCAATTTTTTTTAACTCACAAATCTAAAACAAGTTTGGGGTCCAACAAAACAGTAATCGTATCAGTAGGGATAATTATGCACTAATCCCTTTCGAGCTCGAGGCTCCTTTTTCAGTATCAGTATTCGAGCTCGAGACTCTTTTTCAGTGATTGAGCTTATAACTCTCAGTGGCAGCTCCAGTCACAACTGTTATTAGTCAATCAATTATGGAGTTCATTTATCACATGCAAATTAGAATTCATTTGTCACAATTCGATCAAAACCAATTCATCAAAACAGTCATAGCATTCTCAGTTACACATTCTCATACATTCACAAACAGTTGATACTTTCAATATCAAAGCACCTAATTCCTCGGACCAAACATAGCAAGTCATATATACGATCATTATTCTCCACAAATTCGGAGTACAGAACATATAACAATCAAGATTGAGGAACCAAGTAGGTTACTCACCTGCACTTCCAAGCTACTGCCTGGAAGTCCCAGCAATATCTGTGGAATATCTTTCCATCGGTGCCTCTAGAACAGTCAAATAATTCCTCATTACTAAATGCACAATTTAAATAATTCAATGATGCACATGTCTTAAATAAAAGACGTACAATGCTTATTTATGACCTTCCCGGCGCCAATTGCCAATTTCCACTTTCTTTTGTTAAATTCTAATTTTCACTCAATTGATTAATAAAGACTCATTTCATTTCAATGGCATATCACGGAACTCCACCAATTTCATTTCTAACATTCAGTAAATTTACCAAGTAATAACCACTAGGATATTTTCAAGAAAGACCTCAAAATCAGTGTCACTATTCTTTAGATTAAAATTCACCCCTTTATGTTCAGTTTCTAAAACTCTCAAAACATTTCCTTAAGTTCAGAAATCTCACCATTATATCCCAATTATCAAGAAACAACCCTTAGGTTGCAATAGCGCCTATTCTCAATTTTCATTCTATACTTTCTTTCTTTACATCAATTGTAGACCTCTTTCTCTAGATCATATCGAATCAAGAATCACCTCAATTGGAGGTCTACACCATTAGTTATGCCCCAAAAACTAAAATCAATCGGTTCAAAAAACAGGGGTTCGCCGTGGCGAAGGAACTCTCGCCGCGAAGTCAAGGGGTCGCTTGCTGCGGCGTCCATACAGTAGCTCGACGCGACGTCCAACTTTCCCCTCCTCGTGACGTCCCGCTCGTCGCGGCGTACGCTCGCGGCGTCTATGCTCGTCGCGACGTCTAATTATTTTCTCGTCGCGACATGCGGTCCTGGTTCGTCTTCTCCGATTTTCCCTTTTTATGTTTCTCTCTCAAAAATTCAACCATAACTTAACTCAACTACTGTCGGATCCCGTTACCGGAATCCAACTCTTGAACAGTAAAATATGAAACTTAATCATCTTGCCTTGAAGGGTTTATTTCATTTAACCCTAATTCCAAATTGATTTCTCTTGTAAATCATAGCCTTATGACTCTTGTTTAATTTAAGATAAGAATCGCTTCGATCGGAGTTTTATAGCTTACGATATCGACAAAATACCAACATGTGTTCATATCTCGATCATGCTCTCTCGACTGACCCTTTACTTGATTTCATGCCAACTCTTTCAATTTAACTCCAAATGACACAAAATCTTATTGGTAGGAATATATACGTCTTAGGAAGCTAATGGTTCAAGCCTCACCTCAATTGGATGTTGGATAAGGGATTTACGCTCAAAATAGTAGGCTATGCTCACACCCAAAGTCGAATTGAAACTCTTTTGGTGCGATTCTCATAACTTTTAATCTAGAGGTCCAAACGTATTTGTTCTTTCACCATTTAAAAGTAGACATCTATATCTACAACTCTCATGAAGATCAAAAAATGATATTCGGCCTCTAACATTGCCCAAAACACTGTTTCTCCCGTGCCTGTCCGTTAAACGGACAGCCATGTCCGTTTAACGGACACATTCGGGTGGATGGGTACCAATTGCTTTGTAAATGTCCGTTAAACGGACATGCATGTCCGTCTAATGGACATGGGTAGGCGAAGGGGTGTTTTAGCACCCGTGGCTGTCCGTTTAACGGACACGCCATCTTTCAAAACTTCAAACCTCTCATTCTCAAAACCACTTGTAACTATCATATTTCAAAACTCATATCTTCTTATTCCTAACTCCAATATGGGCATGCTATACCTCTATGGAAAGATAACGAGATGAACTAAAAATATCATGAAGGATGCAAATGCTAATTTCATCATTAATCAAGGTACAACCTCACTCGAATGCACTGCTCGGACAATAACCAATGAAACAGTAAAACTTGCAACATGAACAGTAATTGAATGTGTTCTAATCCTCATAACTTTTTAACCCTAACTCCGAATGAGACAAATGATGTACCCTTAGAAAATTCTGAACTTCTACTACAATCTTCATGAAGACTTCCTGATCTAATTCAAGTCTTAAGAGGGTCTAAAACTGAAGCGAAGTTCTGTCAAATTTCAGGAAAATTTGACAGCACTTCCCTTGAAAATGCAACTAACCAATTTTCAATTCTAATAATTCCACCTGCATAAAACTCAACATGCAACCTTACATAACATAATTTAATCCCAAGAGTAACTCCAAACTCAATTCAA
>JANTNU010000005.1:14636637-14649731 GCA_024752395.1 Erythroxylum havanense | reverse complement strand
TAATGACATTGGAGTATAAATTAGAGACTTATGAAATAAATGGCATGTTATTGAAATGAAATGAGCTATGATCGATCAAGTGAATGAAAAAAAAATAGATTTGGATAAAAGAAAGTGGAAATTGGGAATTAGAGCCGGGAAGGTCATGAATAGGCATAGTGCATCTTTTATTTAAGGCATGTGCATTATGAAATCTTTCTGATTTTTGTAATTAGTAATGAATAATTATCTAACTGTTTTGGAGGCACCGATGGAAAGATATTCCACGGATATTGCTGCGACTTCCAGCAGTAGCTCGGAAGTGCAGGTGAGTAACCTAGTTGGTTCCTCGATCTTTGTGTGTTTAATATTATGTACAAATGCCATGTGGAGATAATGGAGGGTTATGTGTGTTTGATTTTGATTTGATTGATTTCGGACCATGGGTGTCTAAAATATCGGGAACTTGATATCAAAGTGCTATAGAAGTGTAAACTGGCTGTGAATGTGGAAAATTGTGACTGTATGAGAATGATATGTCTGATTCTGATAAATTGGATTAGACTGTAATGCGATATGAGATGTGTGCATTCATGCATAAAGGCATGATCAGATAATGACAGTTGTGACCAGAGCAGCCAAAGTATATCAAAGCTTTAAGCTCAACGCAACAGGGCCTCGAGCCCAACGTCAGAACCACAGGCTCACCGTATCAGGACATTCAAGCCCAACATATTTCAGAGCTACAGGCTCACCGTTAATGTGCTCGTCACTGGGACAGTTTCAGGCATACAGTCACAACACCGTAATAAAATGGGAAGTGTCACACGTAATAAAATGGGAAGTGTCACATGTGCATTGCATATACATATGATTGAACATGGACTGAGAAAAAGGCGAAATGCCTTATAATTGTGATAAATGAATTCAATAATTGATTAATAAATAACGGTTGTGATTGGAGCTGCCACTGAGAGCTACAAGCTCTATCACTGAAAAAGAGCCTCGAGCTCAAAAGGGATTACTGCATACCCAGAGGGCTCTCCTATCCCTACTGACGCGTGGAAAGTAGTGCATACCCAGAGGGCTCTCCTACTTCCTAAGACGCGATTACTGAATACTGAATACTGTCACTGTTTGAGCGCTCAGTCACAACTCAGAAAAAGAATGGATAATAATGGGAAAAGATCATGAGTGCAACTTTTATGTGTGAATATGGGAAAAAGGTGTTAATGCTTTATATTCGTCTGATAATTGTTATATGGTGATATTGAATGTGTAATTGACTGAAATTGTGAGTTGTTTGGATATGCATGAGTTTAGTGAACCATCGATGATGGTATCTCACTGAGTTCGCAAACTCACCCAACATTGTAAATATTTTTCAGGAATTGAAGAGTACCCCGTTAGACCAACGGGAGTATGTCTATTGCACGCAAGTCAGAGTAAAGGGTCGGGATCAGTGCACGTCTGCATTAATGTTATTCTGTTTTTACATAAGACTTGTATCTCTGCAATTTCTGCAGTCTAGTACTGTGATTGTAGTGGGCCCAATTTATAAATATTGTATTGTAATGTGATTACTGAAAATGCTCAGAAATGACATTAAGCCTAATTTGGCAATGGATTTTGTGCATAATGTGATTAAATACTGTTGAAAGTTTTTATGACTGAAATTATGTTTTAATCGAATTGTTTTCGTATTAAAGTGGGCCCAATATGGTTACTGATTTTTGAGTACGCGATTGTTTTCAAATTAAAAATGTCATACTAAGTATTTGAATTGATTTGACTACTCTAGCATGCCACCCTCGTGAGGCACGAGCTCGGATATCACCATCGATATCGGGTTCAGGTCTTGCAGGAGTGGGATGCTACAATTATGATATATGTAGTAGCTTGACACTTGAGTTTTCCAAAGTTTAAAGGATTGTAAACACGTGGTTTTCATTGAAAATGCAATGACAAAATATGTTGGTTGTGATCCAAGTAAGTTGCTTGAGGACAAGCAACAATTCAAGCGTGGAGGTGTTGTTAATGTGCATTTTATAATGATTTTAGATACATAATTTGCTAAACTCTTATCCATTTAATGTTTAAATTGCACTAATTAAGAGTTATTTGTTTAATTTTAGGCATATATTAAATTTGGACATAAAGTAAGAAAAGCCTCTTAAAGGAAGACCCACACCACCTAAAAATGTTGACGTTTTGGCCAAGAAGAAGAGTGGGTTGTGCGTGAATAAGAGAGGGTTGTGCATGAATAACAAGTGGAAAAAAAAACCTTAATTGTCACATCAATATATAGGAAAGAAAAAAGAGAAGTTGGTAGTAGCAGAAAGCAGAGGAACGAAGGAGAGAGCTGGTGACAGAGAGAGGAACGTGAACTTTGGCCAAGATGTCAGAAAGCAAAGGAACGAAGGAAAGAGCTGTGGCTGGGAGAGAGGGCATGAATAGGAGGGTGGACCAACCATTTATTTGTCATGTCAGCTACAATATTAAGGAGGGAGAAGAGAAAATACAACAACAGTAGAAGACGCCGACAAGAGAGAAAATATAGCAGCTTTAGTAGACATCGACAGTAGAGAATTTCTTAGACAACAACAATTGTCTATTTTTAATTTATCTTTATTCCTTATATGTTTTAATTTTTGTGGATTTAATGAAAGCAAATATATATTATAACCATGATTTGTGTTACATTGGTGAATATGTATAAGTAAGTTTTTATGGTTGAGGTTAGGATTGATATTGGATTAGGACAATTTTTGGGGTATTGGTTTTTGTTTGATTGAATGCATATTTAGCCCTAATTTGGCTTGATCACCTAGATGAAGGCTTAGATGATTGAATGCCATAACCAATAGGATTTAATTTGTCAAAAAATTAATCAAGAAACATATTTAAGGCTAAAGCATAGACCAACCTTAGAATATTATGTGAGGATACCTAGGATTAACAAACTTAATTTTAGGCTTCTTGTATTGAATTCCTTTTATTCCAAATTATCTATGAACCAAGTAGGTAACTCGGATTTAGAAGAGAAGTGAATTCCTATGAGCATTGTGTTCGACTTGTTTAAGTGAAGTAAATTCTAAATCAATCCATCGTTACAAATTTTAGTGTCTAATTTAACTAAAATCTGATACCTTAGCCAATTTTTTTTCATTTGATTAAGTCTAGTCATTTCTAATTTATACTTTGCATCTTGCATATTTCCTTGATTAACTTATTTTATTTTATTTTCAAATCAATCAATTCTTGATCATCTGAGTAATTTTACATTGTTTAATTTAATTATCTAGCGTGTTGGCCTTGGGTACGATATCTGGTTCTTACCATTTTATATTACTTGTCGACGGGGTATGCTTACCTCTAGTTGGTTTAGATAGAATTTAATTTATATTGCTTTGCTTAGACCGCAATAATATATGTGGAAAATAAAAAAATTTCTAACTTGAGAAATTAGGAGGAAAAAACAAAATAACAATTTTGAAACTATGATTTCTAAACTTTGTCAAATAACCTTAAATCAATTTAAACATTAGGTTAGATATGCTTAGATTTTTCAAACCTTGTCTTATCTTTTCACAGAAAGTGATTTGTACCCTCTTAAAAGCTTCACAATAGGTTTTCTCTTCATTTATTTGTCTTTAAGACATTGTTTCTCTTCCTCTCTCGTGGTGGTTTTTCTTTTTATTTTTTTCCAAGTTTTGTTTTCTTTCCAAGTTATATTCTCTTCCTCAAGTTTGTAGGTGTTGGTCTATTCATGGAGACCAATAAACCTTTTACTCCATGGTATGCCTATGCTCTCCTTAATGCTTTCTCATTTGTGTATATCTTAATTTCTTTCTTTAAAAGCTGAGTCAAAAATAATGAAGATGGGTTTGGTGGGTGAGTTTTATTTATTCTTTGGATGCTGATATCTCTAGATAACTGTTGTGTCTAATTTTTATTGATTTTGCTTGCATTCATATCTTGATTTTGGATACAAATTCTTGTGTTTTAATCCTAAGTTGAAATGAATTAAGTAAAAATGGCGCGAATATTGCATGAATGTTGAATGGAGTGTCTTGTGGATGTTTCATGAAAACAAGAAAAATTATAAATGAAAGATGGCATGATTTATGCATAAAATAGTGAATTATGCATGAAAATGTCACATCTATAATTATGCAAGTCACGAGTGTGATAAGGGAAGTCACACCTGTGACTCTCACAGTCACGAGTGTAACAGAATTTTCTTTAATTGTCTTAATATTACGTGTCATTTGTAGGGTTGACGACAGGAAACCTAAACTTAACCTTTCACCACAAATATAAAACAAAGAATGTTGGAGGCAGACTCATACACAGATAGAAAAAACAAAGAAAAGAGGCTAGAATAAAAACGAGAGAGACTAGCAGTTGGTGGCGGAGAATAAAGGAGAAAGAACTAGTCGGGTGAAGAAGAAGAATAGCAGAGTTGAAGCTAGTGGGAGCATCTTCTGGGTGAGAGTGAGCAGAGTTAGAAAGTGAGAGCCAATGCTAGAGACTGAGTAGATTGGCAAAAGACCCACCTTTAATTCCCTCACCCAAACAAGCCTTTTGTTTGCTCATATTATCTTATGCCTACTGCATTCTTTACTCTATTACTCCGTTATTTGCTTTGTTAGTTAATTGACACTTACTTTGTTAATCGATAGTTCATTTTGGTTTATTCACTGTTTTATTGCTTTGATACTTCTATGTTATAGTTGAATATGAGATTGAATTATTTGAAGATGATGAACCATGTTTATTCTATGATAGGATGATTACTTGTTCTTGATGATTAATGTAGCTAATTTAATCGATTACACACGATGAAGGGGCTATTTTATTGTCTTATTAATTGTTATAGTTTTTGAGTTTATTGGATGTATTAACATGATCAAACTTTATATCATTTTGGTATTAAACGGAGGATCAAGAGAAGAAGTTTAATATAGAGCGAGAAACTATAGACACTTAAGTAATAAATTAGAAATATATTAACTTAAGTGGGTAATTAATAATTGGGCTTAATATTTAATTTGGAGGATAAACTTGTTGAACACGAATGTTAGATTAGTTTGCTATTTCAATTGATTTTAAAACTCAATTGGTAATTTTAGCAAGACAATTATCGAATGAATTCACCTTCGTCATGCGTAGGAGATTAAATTAGTGAAGTTAATTCTCAAGAGTTTCCATATCGATTAATCAATTCATTTTTGTTTCCAGTGAAATCAGTCTACTCTTTAGTCTAATTGCATAATTTTCTTTAAAGCCTTTACTCAACTAATCGGAATAGAATGTTTAAGATTGCATTTGTTTTTATTTTTCTTCAAGATTAATTTGAGTGAACCAATTTCGCCTCCTTAAGAGACGATCTTAGGTAATCAACTACAACTACCTCATCTATTTACGAGTAAGATAGCCTATATATTTTTAGAACTTATTTTGGCACAACAATAACTAAAGGAGAGAGGTGAAAGAAAACCAGTTTGGTTCATGGTTAAACGGGTGGTTTTTACTCTCAACGGTTAAAAGTAAAAACTGAAATTAGCTAGTTTGATCCGGTATTTATATCATTGATATTATAGCAATGTATCATATTTAAATACAAAAGTTCCATCTCTACCCTTTATTGGAGATATATTTTTGTCAAAATTGTATTTAAATTAGTGTCACTTCAATTAAAAACTGAAGGAACGTTTCCTTTGAACAAATCTTCTTTCACAAGTGTTCTTTTCCCCAATTATCCTTTTTCTCTTGTAAATTATAATACCGATCACACCATTTATGAATTCAGCTTGTATATATATATTATTATCCTTTTCTTGCTCTGGGAAGATATTTACCTAAGAACTACTCCCTCCGTTTCATAATAAAAGTCGTTTTAGAAAAGTACACACTTATTAAGAAAGATGGTAAAATTATAGATTTACCCTTATTAATACTCCCATAAATTTACCTCGATAATCAGCATCTTAAATTAGCATGTGAGAGAAATTGCCTTGAAATTGTAATCTGTATAATTAAGATAAAAGAGAAATGGAAGGTTAATTTTGGAAGAAAAGTTATAAATATGCATACAAAGCCAAGAATGACACTTATTTTGAATAATTAAAATGTATCTAAAACAACTCTTATTATGAAACAGAGGGAGTATTAAACAACAAATTCAGTGCTCAAAGGAAATAATAAAAACCTTGCTAATTGGTTCCTGATAAGAGAAACATCAAGAGCGTACAACTATTCATTGATTGGGCAGATGGGAATCCTATTAATTAAACTCGTTGCCATTGATTAATCTAACATTCTCAAACATGTTCCGATATGATAGTTGCAACCAAGATTGATTAGATTGTGATTAATAGTAGGCGAGCAAGAAAGCAGAAAAGAACGTGATCCGGTAGGCAAAAGAATCGAGGAATGACCCCTAGATTGAACATATATATTCTTGGTGTGATGACATATTAAGGTTAGGAGTGAAAGAAAATGTTAGGGAATAGTCTGAGGCCCAGTCCTAATTAGTCCTACTATTCTGTTAACCAATTCTCTTATCTCTCATAACTCAAGCGCGGCAAGTTAGGTGTAACAGCAAACCGGTCCTGTATAAACTTTATTGATCAACCAATGCTAAATCGACACGTCCCCGTTAATAAATGGAGCTAGCTAGACCATAGCATGATTGTCCTTGTCAATGTAGTGTGGAAGTTAGAAATTTTCTTTCCATTTTTTCTTTTCTTACGTTTTCTTTTTGGTCAATTATTCTATAGTCAACTGGGAAAGAAGAGGCAAAACATTATAGCATATCCCTATAAATATGTAACTATCTATTAGAGTTGTTCTTGTGCTCCTAAATATGGCAATGCTCAATACTAGCATTAGTTGCAATGATGTATATAAATCCCAAATTGAGGCTATTCAAAGTGTGCCACCCCTCAGGGTCACCGAGCCACGGCAGACCCGGCAGGTCTCCGTCGTGGACACCGACGCTGCCACTCGCGTTTTCCATGGTTGTCTCAACATAGTCCTTTACTATAACGGGGCTGTGAAGGAGAATTCTGGTTGGGTAGTTGCTGGGTGGTTTAAGGAGTCATTAATGAGAACTTTGGTGGAGCACCCTATGCTCAGTGGACGTCTGCGGAGGGTTGAACAAGGTGACGGAGAGCTAGAGATTGTTTCCAATGATAGTGGTGCTAGGCTTATTGAGGCAAAGATTCCAATAAAGCTACAAGAGTTTCTGGACTCAAAGGACAGAGAGAAGTTAGAAGCTGAGCTTGTTCTCTGGAAGAACATTGATGAAGAAAATCCTCAATTTTCTCCCCTATTCTATGTTCAGGTCAGTGAACTACATGTTTTTGCATAAATTTTATGAAGATTCCATGCAGATTCCTTGTGATGTGTGTGTGTTTTGCAGGTGACTAATTTCCAGTGCGGGGGATACTCCATCGGAATAAGCTGTAGCCTTCTTTTAGCAGACCTTTTTATCGCACAAAACTTCATTTCACAATGGGCAGAAATGCACAGAGATGTAGTCTCCAAAAATGAAGACGTCAAGCTACCTATATTTTATCTACCAAATCTCAAACCTAAGAGTTTCTCTCCAGATTGCACCATTACCACAACCCCAAGTAAGAACTCTGGCCAAACTATGATCTTCAGGACCGAAAGAGAAAGCGAGAGCGAAAGCGTTGATTTGAAGAACGCATTGCGGCTTTCCATCGAGGAAGCTGAATCCAAACTGGGTGCTGAAATGCCTTCAGAGTTCTTTCTGGTCGTCAAAGAATCAACCATGGTCACCAAAGTACGAAATTGCAAGAAACATGACCTTGAAATGCTCCCTTCCAAACTCGGACCTAAATTGGTTTCTTCAATTAGTTGGGATGTTCTTGGCATCAACGGGGTAGCTTTCCATGAAGAGAACAAACCTGCTTGTGTTTCGTATTGGATTGGTTCCATTAAAGACGGAATTGTTTTAGCGATTGCGGTTCCTAATTCTCCCGAGTTCAACATAATTATCAGTCCCTAATTAATGAATTAATAGGAGATTTGCAAGTTAATTCAAAGCGTGTTGGCACATAAGCAGTGTTTCCGTTCTCATAGACTAATGATGAAACGAATGTATGGGTTTGGACATTGATTATTGACACTTCTTGTTTCTCGGGACTTTCTGTTATATCCCTTTGTTACATTTTGAAGATTGTGTAAAATGGGAACAGTACTATCCACTTGACTGAATCTTTCGGTCTGTGATTTCACTGATGGAAGATAAATTTCAGTATGTTTATCTGAATAAACGATGCCTACTACTGCATGTCATGCATTTACTGGTTGCTTTATTGAGTTTTCCAATACAAACAAAAATTGTTAAAATTACTAAATTGATAACTTAAGCATCCGCTATGCTAGCACCCACTACGGCCTTTTATTTGTTTTAAATAGTAAATGAAGCAAGTTTTACATGTAATGGTAAAATTCAACTTTATTACAAAATCGAGTATACTTTTCATTTAACTGAACATGTTTTTCATCTTTTAACATAATTTTTAAAGGGATCCCAGTACCCCGCTCCTCCCATATTCTTGATAATTGTCATGTTAAAGTAGTAAATTAATATTACAATAACTACCGTAGAATTTAGATTACGACTTTGTTTGACATTCAGCAGATTGTATTAATTGTTAGCTAATTTTGTATTAATTGTTAGCTAATTTTGTCAACAGTTAGTTGATAATGGATTATTTTAGCTAACTTAATTAGCATATAATATCAACTGTTTATTTAAAAATGTTTAATAAAATTAGTTGTTTATGTGTAAAATAACTTATACGGACATGATTTTAAAAAATTTATAAGGACATAAGTGTTATATTTTAGTATTTCTTTGAATATTCTCATAAGAATTTAGAATTTAGATATTAATTTCAAAAAAATTATATTTATAACTCTAATAAAAAGCATAAAACATATAATAATAAAATATATTATTATTATTATTATTATTATTACTACTACTACTGCTGCTTTCTTTCTCCATATTAATCAAGTTGAAGTTTGGTGAAAGGAAAGCAATAACAAAAGATGGCAACTTGAGTATTTTATAATAACTTTTGAGCACAATTGTTTTTTAGTTCCTTAATTTTTCAATTGCTATAGCAAAACACTGCTCATAGGATCATTTAAAAAAAATAAATTGAGTTTAATATGTCAACCAAATCAGTTGATTACCAAGTATGATTATCAGCGATTTGACATGATCAAATAACCAAATATCTCTTAATCTGTCAAAATATAACTGATTAACCATTTACCAAAGAAGGCCTATGAGACTTTTATGCGGTTTAAAATCATTTTAAATGATCTCTTAATCTTTAAATTTCTTAAAAACAAACTCCTTATAATTTCTAATTTTTCAAAAACAACTCCTTTTCTTAGATTTTGGTAAAAAAATGACAAAACACATGCAATATAAATATTACACGTGGACCAATTAAATATTATTTACAAAATGGTCAACTTGAATAAATTAATTAAACAAGATCCAAAATAATAATTTATTATAATTATGTTAAATTATTAATCCAATTTTGAGTTTAATTGGTTCACATAGGGTTAAGAGTTAAGTTGATTACTATGTTAGCAACATTTAATTAGTCTATATATAATAATATGAATTTTGTTGTTGTTTATAATCAAAGTTTAAGAGAACATTTTTTCTGAAAATTTAAAAACTATAAGAAAGGTTTTTAAGAATTTTAAAGACTATGAGATTTTCCTTTTTTTTACCTTATACGAGGTTTATATCTTTTAACTTAATAATAATGTTATACATTTTAACTCCACTTATGAATACATTTTTTTAATACATAATTTTTATTTTATTATATCCTAGAATAGATTAACAATCTCTAAACTTTTGATATCATGTTAAATTTTATTGCTAAATTACATAAAAATTATCTTCTAAATAATATTCATTTTATCATGAAATTTGATGTTACTATAAAAAAGCACACAATATGCGGCGTTTTATTGAGAAAATGTCGCTAATTGTATAAACTTTTCGTGACATATTATAAATGTCACGAAAAATTTAAGTTTTCTGCGACGTTTTATGAAAATGTCGTGAATTTGGAGAACTTATTGGGACATTTTTTTATTAAAATGTCGCCAAATAAAAACTGTGACATTTTTTTGAAGAAAACGTCGTTGAAGCCTTCATAAACAAATTAAAACAACATGAGTTTAACATTTGGGTATTGTTTTGAACCCAAACGTTTTCTTCAACAACTCCTCTGAGCTCTCAACAACTTCAAATCTCCCTCTCAAAGTCACCCCTACTCCTCTGCGCTTGTGGATTCCTAAGGTACACTCCAACGCCTACTACTCTGTTATCTTCTCGTTTAATTTGCTAAAGTTCAAACCTTTCTCTAGTGGGTGTTGGTTTAATTTAATATTCAAAACACAATAATGAAATACCCACGAATCTCCTCTCTCTCTCTATCTCTCTCTCTCTCTTTGTGTTCTTTAAATTTTTTAAATTTTAAATCATTCTCTAGCATGTCTTATTTGAAATGGCTTTACTAATGGGTTTTAGCTAGCTTCGAACATTATGAATTGTTAGTAAAGGTCGTCCAGTTTATCGAAACCGATTGGTGAACATGTTTGTTAACTGGATTTCTAGTATTGAATTTCACTTTGTATACTCTGATATAATTCTACACCACAGTTTCATTTGTCCATTTTTATACTTATTTATTATTACATGTAGTGGCAATATCATTGTTTCTATATTTTGTTATCTGTCTATCCATCAGTAGTTTCCTTCTTGAGATGAAGTTATTTGCTAATGCTTGTTTCATTGCTCTAGCTCATCATCAGTTGGTGTTTTTTCAGAACTAAAGAGTGGCCCTCTTAACAATTGTAGAGGATTTTTTCAAGTAATCTGAGTGCTGCTATAGATTTCAACACAGAAGTACTAGATCTGATATGACAATTGTGCATTTTATCTTATGCTTTTACAAAGTTTTCTACTCTTCTCTTGTGTGGCAAAATGCCTTGTTTTCTTGTACTTTATACTTTTCTTTTTCTTATGGAAGAAATTTGCGAATACTATTAAATGAATTAATATAAATTTTATTTACCTTTTTGTACTTGATTTTGAGGAGTCCTCAGGATTCTTGAAGCTTTGGAGTTTAGACACATTTCTTGAAGCTTCCTAATTCATCACTGCCTCAATCTTCTTTGGATCCACCTGTATGTCATGTCCAGTTAATAGATGTCCCAAAAACACTACTTGATATAGCCAAACTTCACACTTACTGAATTTGGCATACAGTTGCTTCTCTCTCATAATCTGTAAGATGACTCTCAGATGCTCAACATGTTCTTCTCTGATTTTAGAATACACCAAAATATCATCAATGAATATAATCACAAACTAATCTAAGTAGGGCTGAAACACCTAATTCATCAAGATCATAAAAGTTATCGGGGCATTAGTTAACCCAAACGGCATAACTAAGAACTCAAAGTGCCCATACCTACTCCTAAATGCACTTTTAGGTACATCAGCCTCTGCTATCTTCAGCTAATAGTACCTTGATCTCAAATTCAATTTAGTGAATACCTGAGCTCCTTACAGTTGATCAAGCAAATCATCAATTCTAGGCAGTGGGTACTTGTTCTTCACTGTCACCCGATTCAGCTGCCTATAGTCAATGCATAACCTCAAAATCCCATCTTTCTTCTTCACAAACAACATTGGAGCTCTCCAAGGAGATACACTAGGTCTCATAAAACCCTTTTTCAGCAACTCATGTAGCTGAGCCTTCAACTCCTTCAGTTCCACAGGTGTCATCCTATATGGAGGAATAGATATAGGAGCAACACTGGAACTAAATCAATCGTGAACTCTGTTTTTTGATCTGGTGGTAAACCAAGTAGCTCATCAGGAAACACATCCAAGAATTCCCTAACCACTGGAATGTCCTGTATACTTTGTTTAGCTCTAGTATCAATGATGTGGGCTAGATAAGCCTCACATCCTTCCTGCATTAATCTCAATACACTCATGAAGGATATCATCCTGGCTGGTACTACTTGACTAAATCCTCTTAATATTGCCCTCGGCTGACCATGAGATTCCAATACTACCTCCTTGGTGTAGCAATTTATGATAGCCTTATGAGCAGTGAGCTAATCTATACCTAGGATAGCATCTATCTCTCTCAATAGTAGTATAATCAAGTCTGCCTTCAACTCTACTTGATCAATCCTAATCAAGCACCGTTTGTAGACCTCTCCTATGACAGTAGTACTACCTAAAGGTGTACCCACCTCTAGCTCATACTGTAGCAACTCCCTATCACAATACAACCTATATGCCAAATGCGGTATGATAAAGGAGTGTGTGGATCCTAGATCTAACAGTGCAAATGCCTTAAAATCATAAACAAGAAGCGCACCTGTAACAACATTTGGTGAGTCTTGAGCCTCCTGCTTGGTCATAACATAAACCCAGGTCTGGGACTGCGATCGACTGCCTCGTCCCTTAGTCCTCATAGAAGAACTCCTAGAGCACACTCTGTCTCTACCTCGGCCTCTTTATGCAGATCCACTTCCTCTACTCTATTGGACCGTAACAACACTTCTAGATCCCCCACTCATACCAGACTAAGCTCCCAAAGTAGTAGGATAATCTCTAATCTAGTGATCAACAGAGCCGCACTTCAGGCAAGCTCTAGTTTGTCTCTAACACTCACTACCATGCCTCCTCTCATAGTGCCCATATACTGGAAACTGACTCTGTATTGCACCCCTTCCACTGTCAGTCTATAATTGTAACGCCCCAAATTAGGGGTTAGCATATGAACCCAGAAATGATACATTGGAAGAAACAAATACCCAGAATTCCCAGATAGCTGCACATGAAATGTCTGGAATGATTTGTTCTGTCCGAGTTTTGGGTAAATAGGCATGCCTAGAAGGATCTGTAGCGCTTCTGTGACACTTTGGTGTCGAGACTTCGGTCTTCTGTGACACTTCGGTGTCTAGACTTCGGTCTTCTGTGACACTTCGGTGTCTTCTGATATGGACACTTC
>JANTNU010000005.1:14519689-14531534 GCA_024752395.1 Erythroxylum havanense | reverse complement strand
CTTGGTAACTCGAGAATGAAGCAAAGGCATACCCAGATAGCGGCCTAAATCAGAAGTCTGCTGAAAACCCAACGCTCGACTCAACTGACGGGCTGTAGAATGTGGGACATTCTTAGAGTAGAAGCAACGAGTTTTAACTTGACTGATTTTTTGGCCAGACAAACGGCAAAATTGGGCCAGGATATCACGGATGACCTGGGCCTGGTCAAGAGTAGCCTCGGAGAAAAGGATAATGTCGTCAGCAAAAAAACAGATGGGACTTTTAGCCTTATAAGCCTAACGTTTTGACTTTTTGAGGAACTAGGCCTTTATCCATACGTCAGATCCACCTAGCTCAGCACTCACTAAAAGACGAACCTCAGTTAAAGATAAAGGCGTGAAGTACATGCAGTCACTAGTAAATAATACTAGGCAAAATATTTTCCGATGGATAGATTTAACAAGAAGTTAGGTTGGAGAATAAGTCTGCAGTATTACTATTGCCCGACCGAAGCAATAAGGAATTTAAAAGCAAGGTAGTGACTGCATCTGCATGTACTTCAGGAAATTTAGGATTACGTTTCAGTGGTTTTTTAGGGGGTCATAAAAATTATTAAAGGACAAAAAAAGAAAGGAATAAATTAAAAAACTTGTAAATTTTCATATATAAAATAATTACTTATATAAAAAAGAAATATAACAAAATTGTCTGCAATTTATTTAATAAATAATAAAGATACAAATGAGAACTTATTAAATAGTGTAATTAGACTTATACATTATATATTACATAATTAAATATATTAGTTTAACATAATTTAAATATTTTTAAAATTTAATCATTTATATTGACTATATATACTATTTAGTGTATACATGTTGAAATATATAAAGATAATATTTGAAATTAAATTTAATTATCATAAATCTATATTTTTTTTACTTTATGCTAATTCTTAATTTTATATTATATGAGGGTTAAATAATCCTTTTCTCATCTTAATTTATCATATAAATATGAAAATAATATTAATAAAAATAAAATATTTATTATACCAAAATTATACTATTATGATGTGTTGAGAAATGATTGAATTAATATAAAAATTGTCTAAAATGTATTTTAATTTTATAAAATTTAGATAATAGTGAAAATGATAGTTGATATTGTACTAGAAGGGATCAGATCACCCGTTCCATAATTACTGTGTCAATGTTGTTTCATTGTATCTGATCTATATGTTTCATTGTATCTGGTCCATACATTTGGATCAGATACAATGAAAAGCACTAACACAACAATTATGGAACAACTGATTTCATTTGGTACTAGAACTAAATTAGTACCCAAGTCTGGTACCGTGTTAGGTCAAAGCGAGACAATTTAATAGAATGGCTAATTTTAGACTTTTCACACATTATAAGGAGGTCTTTAAAATTAATAGAATTTTGATTTGAAGTGATGAAAGTATAGTAAATGTCAATGTGTTTTACATGTATATATACACGTAGAAGAATGGCGGGAAACCTAGCACGTGCCGATATTATCAAATTTTCACAAAATCCCGCGCTGACACGAACCTCCTATCTCAAGGAAAAACTTCCCCACTGTCCATTCCCATTTCTCTCCCTCCCTCCTCTCCGTCTCCATGACGACTCACTTTTCCGATTCACAACTCGCCATCTGCAGTTCCCTCTTCACCTCTGAGACCACCACAGCCAGCGTTGAATTGCAGAAGGCATGGCATCTCCTATCTCTCCTACTCTCCACAGGCTTCCCGACTCCACCTCCCGACCTGGCTTCTCGGTGCGTTCTATTCAACGCAACGTCCGATCTGGTCCTCTATCTCTGCTCGCTCCCTTTTACGCCGATCTCCTTAACTCCCGACGATTGTGGTAACGCCTTGGTGACTGTTTCTCCGGTTGCCTTCTGCATATTTGAGCGGTTAGTATCCAATTTCAACTATCGGATGGAAACTAAAAGCTTCCAGTCTCGCCGACCGTTGGAGGATATTGCGAGGATTTACTTCAGGAAGCGGAAACGAGTTCAATTTGATTCTGAACATGGTAAAATTTTGTTCTTTTGTGTGTGCGATTTGTTAACTGTATGTGGTGTTTTGGTTAGTGACTATTGTTGAAATGCTTTTTTCAGAGGTAATCAACCTAGAGGCATCTTCCCGGACAAGAATCCGAAAATCCTTTTACAAGGTGCTACAAGCAATTAGGTGTCTATTGTTGTGGCTTATTTTATCCGTATATTTACTGTTAAAGTGTGTGTCAGTATGTAGTGGGTTTATTCATCTCGAATTTTGTGAATGAAGGTCTGATTTGGTAATTAGGAGGATGCTTATCTTTTACTCTTCAGCTTGATGAGCAAAAGAATGCGAGAAGCTTATATACAAGATCGTTATCTATGTGAGTGCTAAAGACTTGACTGTAATGCAGGTAGAGTTAAATGTGGGCGAAGGTATGAACAGGTGCATACATATAAACTCAAGTTTCACACCCGTCAAGTTAAGTAGCATAATCTGGAAATCTGATTTGTTCCCGGAAACAGCTAATGGTAACTTTGGGATTAAATTGAAGAACATCAAACAAATAGAAGGTGAAATGTGTCCTGGTGTTCCTTTGGAAGTGAAGGATCAGAAAAGGATCATGCTGTGTGAGCTTGATATAGGATCTACACGTCCGTGTCAGATAATGGCTGATGAAGCCCTGAGTCAAGAAGCTAAAGTATATGAGATAGACCTTAATAACACACCAAACTTTGCCGTTGACAAGGAAGATGCTAATCAGAGCAGCATGTTGCCCTTGGATTCTCTTAATGCTAATGATGCTTGTAATGAGGCAAATGGTTGTTACATTGAAAGTGTTGAAGCATTGCAGGAGAATGAAGAAACATTTAATTGTAGTGAAAGAGAAAAGGAAGCTGAAGAGATTTCTCAGGAGAATACCCTATTGAATAAGCCTTCAGAAGTTGAGGATAGAAGGGTGAATGAAATGACATCCTGTGATACTCGGCCCTCCCTTGCACAAAAGCAGTTATTAAAACCTGATGGCAAGAAGATCCAGTCGGAGAATGGAACGAACTCAAGACTGCAAGTTCTTTTCCAGTCTCCAAACAATAGCAATGCTATGCAATTTCCCCAAGATGGCCAAAGAGATCAAAAGACAATTAGCAAGGAACGAAATCCAAAGCTGAAATATGATGATCCACATGGTAAAGAAACAAGAAGGAATGCTGCCTCCAGTCCTCATACAGTAAGTTCCATGTCTGCAGCATTAGCGTTGTGTTAGTTGTTTCTTCTGCACTACATCGTACTTTTAACTAGCAACTCAATATGTGAAGTGTGTTATCAGTAGTTATCTGTTAATTTTTGCTTAATTTGTAGGACCATATGGGATCCAAAGAACTGCCATGCTTTGAATCATACGTTGTAGAAGAGGAAGAAGGTTCAGGTGAGATAGTGCTGCTCTTTTGTGTTCATGTTTCTCTTCTTCATGAGCCATTTGCATTATGTTCATTTAACGAGAGGCCTATGTTTGTGCAAATTGGCAGGTGGCTATGGCATTGTTTATAGGGCAAGGAGGAAGATTGATGGGACCACAGTTGCCATCAAGTGTAAGAAAATGGTCCTTTTATGTGCCGTGTTCATGTTTGGTTTTCAAATCACTAAATCATTATACGAGGTTGATTTTCTTTCTGTGCTTTGCAAACATGACATTGCAAATTCATTTTCTGATTGATTTTGGAGAACTTGCAAAGTAGTAGGTTGTCATATTTGTTGATGTTTATTGGGTTTATGCTCTGTGAAGAGATTCTAAAATTCCTTCTGTTGCTATGACTCGCATAAAACAATTTGTCAGTGAAAGCTTTTCCAGTAGGTTGTGTTGACTGCAGGGTTACCGGTTTTAGCATTAATGTTGTCAGTAAGAAATTACTGTATACACTAAGAATAATGCTAGCATTCATTGTTTAACTTGAGATTAGGATTGAGCTTTTGACAAATTTGATATCAAATTTGCATGATGATGGTGCTATCCAGTTTAGATGTATCTGCCACATTCACTTTTGCCTAGCCCATAAAGTATGGCAATTTTTTCTTATAGAATAAAAGCCCCTTGCAGTTTTCAATATTTTCAAATAAGGTTCATTGGTTCTATTGTATCAACCTATCCCCTAAATTTTCAAACTTTTGGACTAATATTTTTCAATTAAATGTAATTACCTGTAGTTACATGATATCCCGTTTGGATAAATTATGCATGCTAGCAATTGACCAACTCCCAGCAATTTAATTACATTTCACAGAGGGAAGTCCTCATATTCGGGATCTGGATGAAGGAGATATAACCAGGAGTTATTTGATCCTGATTATGAGAAAAATAAAATCCTAAATTAAATTTCTAAATATGGACTTATTCTTTCTTGAATTGACGAGATATGCTTGCTTCCAAAAAAATCAGGCTGAAGTGAAATATAATCCAAATTTAATTCTACTAATCTCTGAGCTGATGATTGCATGTCCTATACTGATCTGCTGATGTGAAAATCCAATTATTTGGATTTGTAGGTCCTCACGCAAATGCTCATAGACATCATGTTAGCAATGAAATGAGAATGCTGGAACGATTTGGGTACGGTTCTGAAAATTTTCGGCTCAAAGATCACATTTTTGTAGCTTGAAGAATGATTCTCCTGATTTTCAATGTGCAAGTTAATTTCTTCTTCTAATTCAGGGGTAGAAACTTTATAATAAAATACGAGGGCTGTTTTAAAAGTGGAAATTCAGAGTGCTTCGTTTTGCAGCATGTCGAGCATGACAGACCAGAGGTAATTATCAAATACCCCGAGCAATAAATACTCTTCATCCATTTGGCTGATATTGCTATGCTTTTATTTAGGTGCTAAAGAAGGAAATGGATGTTTATCAGCTACGATGGTACGGATATTGCTTGTTCCGGGCACTTGCAAGCCTTCATAAGCAGGTAGAAACTTCTGCTTTGCAGATTCTGTAATGCTGCACAATTTTAGAAAAATCTAGGGAGTTCACTTCTCGTTTCCTATACAGGGAATCGTTCACAGAGACGTCAAACCCGGCAACTTCCTTTTTTCCTGCAAGTCTAATAAGGGTTATCTCATTGATTTTAACCTTGCAATGGTTAGTCGTATTTGTTTTAGAGATTCTTCATACCCTCGCAAGGCTTGTCATCGTACTTATTTCCATGCTTTTCTTCTTTTAGCTACAAGAAGGATAGTGACATTGATCTTGATGTTTATTTCTTTTGACAGGACCTACACCACAAATATAGTACAACTAGTAAGTTTCAACCTGCCCAATTTAAATGTAACTGTCAAACGTGCTAAAGAATAATTAGTAGATACTCACCTACATTGGTTTTACTTTTAATTTTGCTTTTAGTTTTATTTATAACTTAGTGAATTTTTGATAATTTTGTCTTTATTTTTAATTTTAAAAATTTTGTTTTCATAACTGACAAAAGTCGTAAAAATTGATTTAATTTTTTTTAATTTAATTAATTATATTATTATTTAAAAATATTATTAAAGTATTCAATACTAATTATTAATAAAGAATTATGGTTAATATAATTTAAGTATTTAATCTAAAATAAAAATATTTTAAATATATTTTAAAATATATAAGTTTTACAAGTTCAGAGATGATTATTTATTGAATGAATAACTACTTAAAATTAAATATTAATTTTAAATAATGATATCAATTTTAAATCTTAAAATATATTTTAGTAAATAAATATTAATTTACATATAAAATAATTAAATTTATTTATTTATAATAAAATATGATATGTTTATTAATTATTAATAATAAAATTTATTAATTTATCTCAATATTTTATTTAATATATACCATTGTTAATAAAATTGTAATTATATTAGTAGTAATTATTGATTTTAGTTGCAGTAAGAAGCCTGCTTCGGGAAGGAAATATCAAATAACTGACTGAATTTGAATAAATTTGCAGGCAAACCAAAAATGGAGAATGTTGCAAGCTTCGATCATGTTAAGCCTGTAAACGGAAAAGCTCTTCCTCCTGCCAAAAGTAGGAGATTTACAACTGCCAAATCTATGGTTGCAATCAATCAAAAGGAAAAGGGTTTTAAATCAGGATTGGAATCCAAGAACCTGAAAAGGAAGCCTGTGGACCAGACAAAGGCCAGTAATGAGTTGGGTGGTTGCAATATTTTGAGAAGTCAAGGAGGAGAGGGCTCTGGCATAACATCGATTAAGGATGTTACGAGCACTAAGACTCTTTCAGCAGAAAGGCTGAGAGAGCCCTTGCCTTGCCATGGTAGGAAGGAGCTCATCAACTTGTTGCAGGGATCAATTCAAACTACAAATCATGAAGCATCTAGCGTCTCTTCTTCTATGAGAAAAAGAATTGCAGCTTCTCCTGCAAAGTTCGATTCGAGCTTTTATCCTACACCAATGCCACAACACTTCATTGGAATTGTTCCTAATGGTACCAGGGACAAAGGTGAGTTTGCTTTGAGATGTATGTGGGACACTTTTGCTTGTTAAAGATATCTTCCAACATCAATTATCATATCTGTACTTCTATGTAGGGGATGGAAGACACAAGAAAGAAGGACCTTGTGTTGGAACCAAAGGTTTTAGGGCTCCGGAGGTGAGTATAAATTTTAATCTTGTGCTGAATTGGTACACGTGAATATTGTGTCCCCACTGAATGATTATGATAGTACTGGGTAAAAATACTGTTTCGATTGAGAATGACGGGTTAATTTGCTACAAACTCCAGTCTGCTTCCAAAATCAAGATCGTCACTTATTCTATGGTGATTGTATAACTGGGAAGAGAAGTCTTCTATGTTCCAAAATTTGAAGCAAACTGTATACGTGACCATAAACACTGTAAATTTGATACGGCAAGCATATGATTGTATGAGTATTCTTATTACAAGGTATAAAGAGTGTTTTCAATCAACTATACTGATCGTTCGAGATTTGCAATTATCAAGACGGTAAATCTGATTAATAAAATTAAGCTGGACAATAAATCTAGTCATTTGGTAACGGTAGAATGTCACCGTTTCCAGATCGGAACATGAAACTGTTATGTAACAACTAGTTGGTTGCCCTCCAGTTTTCTCGGACTTCTTAGTGGGGAGCATATGGTCTTGAATGCGGATGCAGTATCATGCAACTTTATGCATGTTTTGAGGGCTTTATTAATTTATTTTCTGCTCACGCAGGTCTTATTTAGATCCCTACATCAAGGACCCAAAGTTGACATTTGGTCTGCGGGAGTGACCTTGCTGTACCTAGTAACAGGAAGAAACCCATTTTATGGTGATCCTGAACAGTAAGAGTTATTATTTTCAATTTAAAGGATATTTTTGTTTTCTCAAATTTTATATTCATTTAATTTTTGCTGCTTGCGTCTCTGCCATTTACAGAAATATTAAGGATATTGCAAAATTCAGGGGCAATGAAGATCTATGGGAAGTTGCAAAGCTACACGATCGAGAATCCTCATTCCCACTGGTAGTTATTTATCATTGTTATGATTCTCCAAGTAACTTAGAAATGTCAACTGAGAGCTTCATTTTGCCTCAGGACCTCTATAATATGCGGTTTTCGCCATCTATAACACTGATAAAGTGGTGCAAAATGAACACGAGGAGGCGAGACTTCCTTGATTCAGTCCCAACCTCACTCATTGATCTTATAGACAAGTGCCTGACAGTGAATCCAAGATTGAGAATCAGTGCGGAGAATGCTCTAAAGCATGAATTCTTTGCTCCATGCCATGAGGAACTAAGAAATCACAGGCTCCTCAGGCAGGAGACCAAGTTGGACTGTTAAATCAAGTCTTCCTGTGCAAGACCACAGCATCCGCCGACCGGCTAAGATTTCGTACCAGATGGCCTGATCACTATCATCAATGACCTCATGTTTCTAACTCCAACTGACTTGATATAGCTTAGAAATATCAAATTTTTGTTATTCTTATGATGTACACGTCGTATCTTGTAAGTTTGCGGTCGATTCTTTCTCTAGGTCTTGAGACGTAGAGAACAAGACCCCCCTTTTTTCTTTTTTATGTACTGATGGCAAGATTTAAGTACTTGTGTCTTTTGTAAGAACTCCTTGCTCAAAACTCTTATAAGAACTCTCTACTTAAAGCCCTTATAATGAGATCTCTCCTTCAAAAGCTTTCAACTCTCAACGCTCTCAACTCTGATCTAGTTTGATGAATAGGTCTCAATTCTAATGAGTTACTCCTTCATATGATTAAGAACTAGTAGAACTTTACTAGCTAAAATCACAATCTTATCACATCTAATAAGATTACATCATATTTAAAAGATTTATCCTATCTAGGAAAGATTATCCTTACTCGCGAAGATCTCCTCTATCTTCAGATGATCCTTCCACGTGATCTTATATCTTAAAGATGATGTTCATATACGATGATCTTATCCGCCACGTCATTATGTGTTACATCATCCACAATTGCCACGTCACTGCTGATGTGTCTTCACCACAGCCTATCCGCACATAAGTCCATCAATGCATGCCCATAGACAAGTCTATCTTCCATGATTAAGCTCATTCATGGTGTAGTCTTGTCGCTTCATGATTAAGTCACAAATCACATTTCGAGTTAGTATAAAAACTTCGCCCATTTTACAGACCTTCGACTTGCCTCGCTGAAGTTAAGTGTTTATGCGTCTCGTCGCACTCACATGCCTTTGCGCATCTTTGCGGAGCTTTCTTGCATACCTTTGCGCCTTCTTGTGAACCCTCGAGTCTCGCATGACTTAGTTTTCTAACTCCGCGCGATCTCGCATCTGAATCTCACTTCTAGTTGAAGATATTTGCCAATGCGCCCCTACGCGTGTCCACGCGTATCTCACCTATTCTCGAGATCTCCGTCGATACTTCCTGCATCCTTCGCCTACTTTGCAAGTTGCTTGGGTTTTGCTCGCCAACTCGCAAGACTTTACCTTATTCCTCGTCAACATGCCTTCCTCGTGCTGACTTAAGTGTTAAGTATTGGCCAAGGCTCTCCAACACTCGTACGATCCCATAGTCTAAACTTAGGGGTCTAACAAACCACCCCCACTAGAAGAATTCGACACCCTCGTCGAAATAATCTGCGGGCATTCCTCCACAAGCGGTTCCCTCAAAGACTCCTTCACCGACTGTCGAAGACTAGAGCAAGCCTTCTCTTCCAATTTGTTTTTGCATGGCGGCTCCTCCATGAGGCCTATACAATTTATACAGGCAATGTTATTGATGACTCCTTCTCCTAAGTCATCTTCATCGCTCTCTCCTTTGTCCTTCGCGACAATGAAGTTCACTTACTCCTTGCCCTTCTCTCTCTGCAGGCATTCTCAAACAAAATACGGCCCCTGACAGATGAAGCATGCAACTGATCCCTTCAATTGCTTCTTCTTATGTTGAGAAGATTCTCCCACCTTCTCTTTGCCTTTCTCTTCGCTATCCCGATTTTAACTATTTTTCTTGCCCTCTCCGTAGGTTATAATTGGTGGTGGTAATTGTAAATCCACCAAGGCATCTGCCGCCACTATTGCGCTAAGTAGGTCCTTCACATTATGCCTCTGAAGCTCCATTTGTGCCCAACCTTGCAAGCTATTAATGAAGTTGAACAACTTGTCCTCCTCTGACATGTTTCACACATCCAACATCGCCGATGTGAACTTCCTTACATACTCCCTTATCGAGCCGTCTTGCTTCAATGTAGCGCCCCTTACTGTAGGGTACGTACCGGGATACTCGTAGGTCATTCCGATACATAACCTACGATGAGGGTGCACTACGAACGATCATTTCTATAATCCACATGGCATCGATGTAATATAACTGTAATATCAGATTCGCTAAATTTTAAAACCAAAAGATCTTCATTTCATTTTCTTAAAACAGCGTTTACAAGAAATCAGTTTCCACAGTCTATACATATCTCCAAAAAGGAACTGATACAAAGCTAACTAAGTCATCCCAAAATCATCCTAGTTGACCGACCTGTGTGCCATAACGTCTTTTGCAAATGCTCACACGGCAGGAAAAGTCAAACTCTGGAGCTAGGAGTCAACTATCACCGTCCTGAAATATAAATGCAATGTTGGGTGAGTTTGCGAACTCAGCGAGAAACCATCATCGATGGTCCACCCAACTCATGCATATTGTAACATCCCGTTACCGATGTGAGGGCATATTGGTAATTGGGACATAATAGGATTGCATACTGCATTTTACTGATTGATCATTCATTGACCTCTAATTATAGATGAGTGAATTAATTGCATATGCATTGATAGGTACATGCATTCATGATATTTTTCGGTATTTAATTGTGATCTTGAATTGGTTGATTTGTGAATCGATTGAGAAATGAGGAATAATTGGGTTTATATAGTGAATTGGAGTGATAATTGAATTTTAAGGAATTGGAAATTGGAACTGGAGTTTAGGATCAAGTGTTTTACATTTTTGAGGATTTATAAGAATTTTCTGGAATTTTTAGAGTTATGTATCCGGACCGAAAAAATGACCTAGAGACTGATGAATTAGATTCCGGTTCTGAAATTGATTGACAAATGGCATAGAAAATTTAGATTTGTGAGTTTAGGAATTTTTATGATGAGCCACTGGAAATTGGAGACTGAAATTTGAGGAAATTTGAGGACTTTGATCTATAGTGAAAATTAACCCTTATATATATGTTAGGTTTGAAATTTGGGGATAGGCAAATTTCCTTCTCCTTTCTTTTCTCTCCCCGTCGACGATCTTGGTTTTCCCCTTGGAGTGTTCTTGTTGGTTCTTCTTTCATTTTGATTAGAATTCAGCTAGAAAGCTTGGTGAAAATGATGCTTGGTATGGCTGTGGGAGATCTCCATTGTTGTTTGAGGTGAAAATCGATTTCGGAGGATTTTAGGGTTTACAGCTTTGAGCTTGATTTGGTAAGTTTGATGGTTTAAATGTTGTTATTTATGGTTGTATGATGCATTTATGGTATTTAATGCAAAGGATTGAGTAGTTTAGGGTGTTTTAATGGAGGTTTTTAGAGAGAGAAAGAAGGAAAAATGGATCGGAGAAGATGAAGTCGCCCGCACGTCGCAACGCCTGCAGGTAGCCTCGCCGCGACGAACAATTACGTGCTTGCCGAGACGAGCAGACCGGGACGCCGCGGCGAGTGCGCGAATCTTCGTCGAGAGGGGTCCCTTCCCCTTCGTCGCGGCGCGTCTCTTGGAAGGTGTTCGCCGCGACGAGCGTCCTTCCACGCCGCGGCGAGTGCACTCGACGCGGCGAGCTCCGAATTTCTAAATTAGGTTATTTTAGTTTTTGGGTCATATCTTTTGGTGTAGACCTCCAATTGAGGTGATTCTTGACTCGTTATGAACTAGAGAAAGAGGTCTACAATTGAGGAAAGGAATGGATGTTAGAATTTAATTCTGTATGGTATCAATTATTGAGAGAAAGTCGGTTATAGCTTCCTATTGTAGCCTAAGAATTGTATCTTGATAATTGGGGTTTAAATTGGAGAATTTTGGATTCGATGGATTCTATTGATCTAGTAAATAGTGAATTTTGGTTATGAGGCAAGAGACAGTAAAATTGGGGTTTAGCGCCGGAAAATCATGAACATGCATCGTACATACTTTTCATTAAGACTTATGCAGCATCAAATTGTTTTAACTGAGCATCTAGTAATGGGGTTTTATTCTAATTGTTATAGAGGCACCGTTGGATTGCCATTCCACGGACATTGCTGGGACTTCCAGGCAGTAGCTCGGAAGTTACAGGTGAGTAACCTAGTTGGTTCCTCAA
>JANTNU010000005.1:14496642-14508216 GCA_024752395.1 Erythroxylum havanense | reverse complement strand
TTAATTTCAACTAATCCCACTTTCAATTTCCATCCTTCTAATCACTATAAACCTTAATTTATTCCAACTAAAAAAAATTCAAATTAATCCTCAAAAATAATTTAACACATACCTAATGCGAACCGGGGCCCAACAATTTTTATAGTCCAACATCCTTGCATCTGCATCCTTTGTCTTTGAACTATACCATAACTCATCAAATTAATTGTTAAACATTTATCAAAGTGTACAAATACATGTAAATGTTCATGAATAATAACTTATATAGTTGTATACATTGCTTGTTTCATATCAGAAGTGTCTAATTATCCAACTCAAATGGCTTCAAAATTCATAAAATTTAATAACGAAGCAACAATAATAAGAACAATCATTAGGATATAACATTTCAATACAGAATGAAAAATTTTCTTTTATTTGTTATTTAATGGAACTGTTGTCAAACAATACACAATGATGGCATTGTGAATTATGAGAAATATAATATTACAATATTGTATGTAACATATAGTGAAGTAGTAGTAAAACAGAAAGCTAGATTGATAAAACAGGTAACTCTTACTTATTGTTTTACTTTGTCTATCATTATAATTTTATTGACTCATAATTATTTTCATTAAATCTATTTTTTCTTAATAAGAAGTTGAATTTTTTTTCTAATCTTAAAGCAGTTAATGATATAAAAATAATTGTCAAATTTAAGATTGAGTTTAATAGGTAAAATTTCTCATTATCAAAGTTGAAGATGATAACTTTTCTAATCAACACAATTCTTTACCGAATATTAATGATGGATGTGAATGCCAATAGGAAAGAGATGTATGTGAATAATAATGCAAATATTTTACCTTTAACTAATGAATGCTAATGCAAGTGTTATACTCCTTGAATATCAAAATTCAATTTATTAACTGTTTACATCAATATTTTGACTAATTTATTCTCTCTGCTCACATTATTGTTAGACTATAAAATAGTGATAAATGAGCAAGCTAAAATTTGAGTCTTTTTTTATGGTCAAATATCCTTGCATCTGCTTCCTCTATCTTTGAACTATACCATGGCTCATCAACTTAATTGTTAAATATTTATCAAAGTGTAAAATACGTGTAAATGTTCATGAATAATAACTTATGTATTTGTATATTTTGATTGTTTCATATGGATTAGAAGTGTCTAATTATCCAAGTCAAGTTGGTTTATAGTTCATAAAATTTAACAATGAAGTAACTGTAACAATACCAATCATTTGTATATAACATTTCAATAAAGAATGAACAATTTTCTTATATTTGTTATGTAATGGAATTGTTGTTAAGCGATCAGTAACAAATGATGGCGTTGTGAATTATGAGAAATATAATATTATAATATTGTATATAACATGGTGAATAAGTAGTAAAATAGAGAGCTAGATTGATAAAAACAGGTAACTCTGTTTTTTGTTTTTTGTATATCATTATAATTTTATTGAGTTATAATCATTTTTGTTCAATCTAGTTTTTCTTAATAAGTAGTTGACTTATTTATCTTATCTTAAAGCAATTAATGATATAAAAATAACAATCAAATTTAAGATTGAGTTTAATATGTAAAATTTCTCATTATGAAAGTTGAACTCTAATCAACACAATTCTTTACCAACTATTAATGATGGATGTGAATGCCAATGGGAAAGAGATGGAAGTGAATGCCAATGCGAAGGTTTTACCTTTATATAATTGATGATAATGCAAGTGTTATACTCTTTGAATATAAAAATTCATTTTATTACCTAATTACATCAATATTTTGACTAATTTAATCTCTCTGCTCACATTATTGATGGGCTCTAAAATTGACATAAATGAACAAGCCAAACTTTGAGTCTTTTCATGTTTAAACATCCTTGCATGTGCTTCCTCTATCTCTGAACTATACCATGGCTCATCAACTTAATTGTTAAATATTTATCAAAGTGTAAAATACATGTAAATGTTCATGAATAATAACTTATATATTTGTATATGCTGATTGTTTCAGATGGATTAGAAGTGTCTAATTATCCAACTCAAGTTGGTTTATAGTTCATAAAATTTAACAATGAAGTAACTGTAATAAGACCAATCATTTGTATATAACATTTCAATAAAGAATGAGCAATTTTCTTATATTTGTTACGTAATGGAATTGTTGTTAAGCGATCAGTACCAAATGATGGCATTGTGAATTATAAGAAATATAATATTATAGTATTGTATCTAACATATGGTGAAGAAGTAATAAAATAGAGAGCTAGATTGATAAAATAGGTAACTCTTACTTATTGTTTCACTTTGTCAGTCATTATAATTTTATTAAGTTAAAATCATTTTCATTAAATCTAATTTTTCTTGAAAAGTAATTGACTTATTTATCTTATCTTAAAGTAGTTAATGACAAAAAATAACTTTCAAAATTAAGATTGAGTTTAATATGTAAAATTTCTCATTATGAAAGTTGAATATGACAACTTTTCTAATTAACACAATTCTTAAGCAACTATTAATGATGGATGTGGATGCCAATTAGAAAGAGATGGATGTGAATGCTAATGCAAACATTTACCTTAAGCTAGTGAATGCTAACTCAAGTTCTATACTCTTTGAACATCAAAATTCACATAATTATTTTGACTAATTTATTCTCTCTACTCACATTATTGTTGGGTTGTAAGATAGATAAAAATGATCATGCTAAAATTTTGAGTCTTTTTCATGGTCAAAAGACCTTGCATGTGCTTCCTCTGTCTTTGAACTATACCGTGACTCATCAGCTTAATTGTTAAATGTTTACCAAATTGTACTTGTACATGTAAATGTTCACGAATAATAACTTATATGGTTGTATATGTTGATTGTTTTAGATGGATTAGAAGTGTCTAATTATCCAACTCAAATTGGTCCATAGTTTATAAAATTTAATAACGAAGTAACAATAATAAGATCAATCATTTGGATATAACATTTAAATAAAGAATGAAAAATTTTCTTTTTATTGTTATGTAATGAAATTGTTATTACACGAACAATACGAAATGATGCCATTGTAAATTATAAGAAATATGTTATTATAGTATTGTATGTAACATATAATGAAGAAGTAGTAAAATAGAGAGCTAGATTGATAAAAAATAGGTAACTCTTACTTTTTGTTTTATTAAGTATATCATTATAATTTTATTGGGTTATAATCATTTTCATTAAATCTAATTTTTTGTAGTAAGTAGTTGACTTATTTATCTTATCTTAAAGCACTTAATGATATAAAACTAAATGTCAAATTTAATATTGAGTTTAATAGCTAAAATTTCTCATTATGAAAGTTGAAGATGATATCTTTTCTAATCAACACAATTCTTTACCAACTATTAATGATGGATTTGAATGCCAATTGGAAAGAGATGGATTTGAATGCTAATGCAAATGTTTTATCTTTAGCTAATGAATACTAAGGCAAGTGTTATACTCTTTGAATATCAAAATTTTCTTTATCAATTGATTACATCAATATTTTGACTAATTTATTCTCTCTGCTCATGTTATTATTGCGCTGTAAAATAGAGATAAATGAGCAAGCTAAATTTTGAGTCTTTTTGATGGTCAAACATCTTTGCATTTGCTTCTTCTATCTTTGAACTATACCGTGGCTCATCAACTCAATCGTTAAATGTTTATCAAAGTGTACAAATACATGTAAATGTTCACGAATAATAACTTATATAATTGTACATGTTGACTGTTTTAGATGGATTAGAAGTATCTAATTATCCAACTCAAGTTGGTTCATAGTTCATAAAATTTAATAATGAAGTAACAGTAATAAGAAAAATCATTTGGATATAACATGTCAATAAAGAATGAACAATTTTCTTTTATTTTTTATGTAATGGAATTGTTGTTAAGCGATCAATACCAAATGATCGCATTGTCAATTATGAGAAATATAATATTATAGTATTGTATGTAACACATAGTGAAGAAGTAGTAAAATAGGGAGCTAGATTGATAAAACAGGTAACTCATACTTATTTTTGCCCTTTGTCAATCATTATAATCTTATTAAGTTAAAATCATTTTCATTAAATCTATTTTTTTAAAAGTATTTGACTTATTTATCTTATTTTAAAGCAGTTAATGATATAAAAAATAATTGTCAAATTTAAGATTGAGTTTAATATGTAAAATTTCTCATTATGAAAGTTGAATATGATAACTTTTCTAATCAACAAAATTCTTTAGCAACTATTAATGATGGATGTGAAAGTCAATTGGAAAGAGATGGATGTGAATGCTAATGCAAATGTTTTACCTTTATCTAATGAATGCTAATGCAAGTGTCATACTCTTTGAACATCAAAATTCGCTTTACTAATTGATTACTTAAATATTTTGACTAATTTATTCTCTCTACTCACATTATTGTTGGTCTATAAAATAGATAAAAAAGGAGCATGCTAGAATTTTGAGTCTTTTCATGGTCAAACATCCTTGCATATGCTTCCTCTATCTTTAAACTATACCATGGCTTATCAACTTAATTGTTAAATGCTATCAAAGTGTACATATACATGTAAATGTTCACGAATAATAACTTATATAGCTGTACATGTTTATTGTTTTAGATGGATTAGAAGTGTCTAATTATTCAACGAAGTTACAATAATAAGAATAATCTTTTGGATATAACATTTCAATAAAGAATTTTTTTTTTGTTGTGTAATGGAATTGTTGTTACACTAACAATACCAAATGATGGTAGTGTAAATTATAATATTATAGTATTGTATGTAACATATGGTGAGAAAGTAGTAAAATAGAGAGCTAGATTGACAAAATAGGTAACTCTTACTTATTGTTTTACTTTGTCTATCATTATAATTTTATTGACTTATAATCATTTTTATGAAATCTAATTTTTCTTAATTAGTTAACTTATTTATCTTATCTCAAAGTAGTAAATGATATACAAATATCTGTCAAATTTAAGATTAGGTTTAATAGGTAAAATTTCTCATTATGAAAGTTGAAGATGATAACTTTCTAATCAACAAAATTCTTTAGCAGCTATTAATGATGGATGTGAATGCTAATGCAAATTTTTTACCTATAGCTAATGAATGCTAATGCAAGTGCTATACTTTTTGAACATAAAGATTGACTTTATTAATTGATTTCATAAATATTTTTACTAATTTATTCTCTCTGCTCTCATTATTGTTGGGCTGCCAAATAGATTGAAATGAGCATGCTAAAAATTTGAGTCTTTTTCATGGCCAAATGTCCGTGCATGTGCTTCCTCTGTCTTTGAACTGTACCGTTGCTCATCAACTTAATCGTTAAATGTTTATCAAAGTGTACATATACATGTAAATGTTCACGAATAATAACTTATACAGTTGTATATGTTAATTGTTTCAGATGGATTAGAGGTGTCTAATTATCCAACTCCAATTGGTTCATAGTTCATAAAATTTAATAATGAAGTGATAGTAATAAGAACAATCATTTGGATATAACCTTTTATTTGTTATGCAATGGAATTGTTGTTAAGCTAACAGTACCAAATGAATGGCAATGTGAATTATGAGAACATATGGTGAAGAAGTAGTAAAATAGAGCTCTAGATTTATAAAATAGGTAACGATTATTTTTTGTTTTATTTTGTCAATCATTATAATTTATTGGGTTATAATCATTTTCATTAAGTCTAATTTTTCTTGAAAAGTAGTTGACTCATTTGTCTTATCTTAAAGCAATTAATGATATAAAAAATAAATGTCAAATTTAAGATTGAGTTTAATATGTAAAACTTCTCGTCATGAAAGTTGAATATGATAACTTTTCTATTCAACACAATTATTTAGCAACTATTAACGATGGATGTGAATGCCAATTGGAAAGAGATGAATGTGAATGCTAATGCAAATGTTTTACCTTTACCTAATGAATGCTAATGCAAGTGTTATACTCTTTGAATATCAAAATTCACTTTATCAGTTGATTACATCAATATTTTGACTAATGCATTCTCTCTGCTCACATTATTGTTGGGCTATAAAATAGAGATAAATGAGCATACTAAAATTTAAGTCTTTTTTATGCTCAAACATCCTTGCATCTGCATCCTCTATGTTTGAACTATATCGTGGCTCATCAACTTAATTGTTAAATGTTTATCAAAGTGTACATGTACATGTAAATGTTCATGAGTAATAACTTATATAGTTGTATATGTTGATTGTTTCAGATGGATTAGAAGTGTCTATTTATCCAACTCAAATTGGTTCATAGTTCATAAAATTTAATAACGAAATAAAAGTAATAAGAATAATCATTTGGATATAACATTTCAGTAAGGAATGAACAACTTTGTTTTATTTGTTATATAATGGAATTGTTGTTAAGCGATCAATACCAAATGATGGCATTGTGAATTATGAAAAATATAATATTATAGTATTGTATGTAACATATGGTGAAGAAGTAGTAAAATTGAGAGATAGATTGATAAAGAAAGGTAACTCTTACCTTTTATCTGTCACTATAATTTTATTGAGTTATAATCATTTTCATTAAATCTAATTTTTCTTAACAAGTAGTTGACTTATTTATCTTATCTTAAAGCAGTTAATGATATAAAAATAACTGTCAAATTTAAGATTGAGTTTAACAGGTAAAATTTCTCATTATGAAAGTTGAAGATGCTAACTTTTCTAATCGATGCAATTCTTTAGCAACTATTAATGATGGATGTGAATGCCAATTGAAAAGAGATTGATGTGAATGCTAATGCAAATGCTTTACCTTTAGCTAATGAATGCTAATGCAAGTATTATACTCTTTGAACATCAAAATTCACTTTATTAATTGATTACATCAATATTTTGACTAATTTATTCTCTCTTCTCTCATTATTGTTGGGCTATAAAATAGATAAAAATGAGCATGCTAGAATTTTGGGTCTTTTTCATAGTCAAACATCCTTGCATGTGCTTTCTCTGTCTTTGAACTATACAGTTGCTCATCAACTTAATTGTGAAATGTTTATTAAAGTGTACATATACATGTAAATGTTTACGAATAATCACATATATAGTTGTATATGTTGATTTTTTTAGATGGATTAGAAGTGTCTAATTATCCAACTTAAATTGGTTCATAGTTCATAAAATTTAATAATGACGTGGCAGTAATAAGAACAATCATTTGGATATAACCTTTTATTTGTTACATAATGGAATTGTTGTTAAGTTAACAATACTAAATGAATGGCATTGTGAATTATGAGAACATATGGTGAAGAAGTAGTAAAATAGATAATTAGATTGATAAAATAGGTAACATTTACCTTTCGTTTTATTTTGTCTATGATTTTAATTTTATTGAGTTATAATGATTTTCATTAAATCTATTTTTTCTTGAAAAGTAGTTGACTTATTTATCTTATTTTAAAGTAGTTAATGATAATAAAAATAACTATCAAATTTAAGATTGAGTTTAATAAGTAAAATTTTGCATTATGAAGGTTGAATATGGTAAGTTTTCTAATCAAGACAATTCTTTAGCAACTATTAACGATGGTGAATACCAATTGGATGAATGCTAATGCAAATGTTTTACCTTTAGCTAATGAATGCTAATACAAGTGTTATCCTCTTTGAATATCAAAATTTACTTTGTTAACTGATTACATCAATATTTTGACTAATTTATTATCTCTGCTCACATTATTGTTAGGCTATAAAGTAGAGGCAAATGAGAATTCTAAAATTTGAGCCTTTTTTGTGATCAAACATCCTTGCATCTACTTCCTCTGTGTTCGAACTATACCATAGTGTCTAATTATCCAACTAAAATTGGATCATAGCATATAAAATTTAATAACGAAGTAATAGTGATAAGAACAATAATTTGGATATAACATTTCAGTAAAGAATGAACAATTTTCTTTTATTTGTTATGTAAATTTTTGTTAAGCGATCAATACGAAATGATGGCATTGTGAATTATGAGAAATATAATATTATAGTATTGTATGTAACATATGGTGAAGAAGTAGTAAAATAGAGAGCTAGATTGATAAAAAAGGTAACCGTTACTTTTTGTTTTATTTTGTCTATCACTATAATTTTATTGAGTTATAATCATTTTCATTAAATCTAGTTTTTCTTAAAAGTAGTTGACTTTTTTTATCTTATCTTAAAGCAGTTAATGATATAAAAATAATTGTCAAATTGAAGATTAAGTTTAATAGGTAAAATTTCTCATTATGAAAGTTGAAGATGATAACTTTTCTAATCAACACAATTCTTTAGCAGCTATTAATGATGGACGTGAATGGAAATTGGAAAGAGATGGATGTAAATGCTGATGTAAATGTTTTAACTTTATTTAATCAATGCTAATGCAAGTGTACTCTTTGAATATCAAAGTTCACTTTATTAACTGATTACATTAATATTTTGACTAATTTATTTTCCCAGCTCATATTATTGTTAGGCTATAAAGTAGAGGTAAATAAGAATGTTAAAATTTGAGTCTTTTTCATGATCAAACATCTTTGCATCTACTTCCTCTGTGTTCGAACTATACCTTAGTATCTAATTATCCAACTCAAATTGGCTCATAGTTCATAAAATTTAATAACGAAGTAATAGTGATAAGAACAATCATTTGGATATAACATTTCAATAAAGAATGAACAATTTTCTTTTATTTGTTATGTAATGGAATTTTTGTTAATCGATCAATAAAAAATGATGGCATTGTGAATTATGAGAAATATAATATTATAGTATTGTATGTAACATGTGGTGAAGAAATAGTAAAATCGAGAGCTAGATTGATAAAAGTAGGCAACTCTTACTTTTTTTTTATTTTGTATATCATTATAATTTTATTGAGTTATAATCATTTTCATTAAATATAATTTTTCTTAATAAGTATTTGACTTATTTATCTTATCATAAAGCAATTAATGATATAAAATAATTGTCTAATTTAAGATTGGGTTTAATAGGTAAAATTTCTCATTATGAAAGTTGGAGATGATAACTTTTCTAATCAACACAATTCTTTAGCAACTATTAATGATGGATGTGAATGCCAATTGGAAAGAGATGGATGTGAATGCTAATGAAAATATTTTACCTTTAGCAAATGAATGCTAATGCAAGTGTTATACTCTTTGAATATCAAAATTCTCTTTATTAACTGATTACATCAACATTTTAACTAATTTGTTCTCTCTACTCACATTATTGTTGGGCTGTAAAATAGAGACAAATGAGTATGTTAGAATTTTGAGGTTTTTTCACGGTCAAACATCCTTGCATCTGTTTCCTTTGTCGTTGAACTATTTCATAGCTCATCAACTTAATTGTTAAATGTTTATCAAAGTGTACATATACATGTAAATGCTCAAGAATAATAACTTATATAGTTATATATGTTGATTGTTTTAGATGGATGATCATATTCATTTAGTGGGGAGTTCTAATCCAGTATGAGATATTACACAAATGATACTTCTGATCTAGTACCAAACGAAGGTAAAAGTGCACTAAGTGGTCCAGGTCTATTGAGAAGTGATATTTGGAATTACTTCAACGAAACTAGATTAATGGACGAAGTTGAGAAGGCCGAATATAAATATTGTCAAAAGATGTTGGTTAATAGTTCAAAAGGTTAAAACTCTCATTGAAAAAGATATATGGATTTGTGTAATAAAATATCATAAAAGGATGTCAAATGTTTTTCTTAGGTAACGCCGGACTTTCTGAGCCCTTTGGTGATTGTTCTGTATTTGGAGATACTATTGTATATTGATATATACATGGTTTTATATGAGTTCAAAGATGAATTTGAATCCTTTTGGTACATATGCGAATGATCTATAATGTTATATGCCCTTACATGAACTTAGAGTTCATCAGTATGTAAATCTTGGAGATTTTCGACATATAAGCTTATAAGTGTGTAAAACTGAGTCTATTGGATGGATATGACTATGGAGGCTAAGTTAAATGTGTTCTAATGCCTTAGAGGTGATTAGACATGATTTATAGACTTGTTGGACACTTAGAAAGCTTAATTGGAAAAGTTGATGTACATAAGGGCTTATTTGCAAATTGTTAAAAGTTAAAGGACTTAAATGTAATTTTTCAATTCTTGGAGGACCAATTTGTAATTTTATAAAGTTAAGGGGCTTAATTATTATTTCCAAAAATCCAAGGAAGGCTATCTGTACTACTTTCTCACAGAAAAATGTTTGAACACTTGTTACAGTAAAATAGCTCTCGACTAATTTGCTCTTTACGATCACGTAGATGTAATTCAGCTAATTTTTCAACTCGTCTAACTTTACAATTTTTGACTTCGACTTGCATTTATAGCCTTCGTCTCTAACTGCTTCTTGATTCTTGTTTCTTGAATCTTTAAAGAAACGGTTAATCAGTTAAGTTCTGTAACTAACTCAAACTGACTCCTTCGTCTTCTTTTTGAATTCCGCATCTGTTTTTCTTCGTTTGTATTTTTACGTCTATGTTTCTGTGTCTATGTCTGCTTTACTGTTTGCGTCTGCGTCTACATCTGCTTTACTTAGCGTCTGCGTCTGCGTCTACTTTGTCTAGTGTCTGCTTCATCTGTGTCTGCGTTTGCTTCGTCTGTGTCTGCGTTTGCTTCGTCTGTATGACTTCGTCTGTTTTGCTTTTCTTTTTATTTGTTCTCTTTGTTATACATCAAAATCATATCTAAGTAAAGTCATTTAGACTGAACAATCTCCCCCTTTTTGATGATAACAAATTATATACAAAAGAAAACAAAATACAACGATTTTAAGGAAAGAACAAATCTTATCTCCAGAAATTCTTCTTTGACTTCTTCCTTTCTCTTCTTCGTCTGCTTCGGTCACACCTTTTGAAATTCTTTCTCTTCTGAACATTCTTTTCTCCTCCTCTGCTCATTCCCTTCTTTTCTGCTCATTCTCTTCTCCCCCTATTTTTTATAATAAAAAATGATTAACGATGATGGCTCTTCAGCAATTCTGTCATCATCTTCTTCAAATCATTCATTGTCTCCTTGATCTCGTTGACTTCACCGCGTAATATGCTGAGTTCATCTGGTGGGTCAATCGATGAGGAAGCTTGATCAACATCTGCCGAGGGAGCAGTGAACAAAATTGTAGTGGTATAAGCATCAGAGGTAGGAATGTATTCATCATTGATATCAATAGTTGGTAGACGAATAAATGTATTAGACTCAAGAAGATCTAAGTTAAACGGAGCAGGCAGCATCCGCAACTGTCTTCCTTGCAGGGGTAATGCTTCTGCTTGAATAGATAGTGTATTAGATAAAGGTCTAATACGCATCACTGTCTGAACAAGGAACTCAATAAACGTTCCTGTTATAACTCTTCCCCCCACTGGACAGTCTTCCTGCTTATCAGTATAGCTGCAGCTCGCTTCATCTTTATTCTATGTAGAAGCGCATGCCTCATCAATTCTACGCACTTCTTCTGCTATTTGATCTGCGGACAGATCATCACAAACTTCTT
>JANTNU010000005.1:14471125-14482675 GCA_024752395.1 Erythroxylum havanense | reverse complement strand
GTCTTGCGGGAGTGGGATGCTACATTTGTGGTATCAGAGCCCAGAAGTACAATCTTACATGGGCAATCTGAAACATGTGTCAAGGACATGCATTTAGGTCATGTCACAGCAGACAGTGACAACTGATCCCCAGTCTAGCATATGAGTCACATGCATAAGCATGTATTAGTCGTATAAGCGGTTAGAAATAGTGAGGAGAATGATAATATGTTAGAGTGTGATAAAAGGGAAGTTGTGAATATCGAGGAATTGGAAAACATGTATGGTTCGATTTGACAGATGAAGATTTAGTGTACTGGTATTAGCGAATATATTATGAAATACAATATTAGAGTTATATTGGGTATATCCTTGAATGTGGGATAGAAATGAAGATATAGTTGTGGATTGATAGAGAAAAATAGAGATATGATAATGGTAAGATTTCACGTGTATAAAGTGGATGAAAATAAAATGTCCTATGATCTTGAGAAGTTACAATTGGGATTGATTACTGTGGCGAGAGTTATGAATATTGATGTATGACTTTGAGAAGTTAGTGGGGAAAATCCAGAATGATTGTCTATCTATGATATTGATTTAATTATGAAAATACATGGGTACAATGTAATAACAAAAAGAGTGAAATGTAAGGCAGTGAAAATGATAGATGAAAAAGATGTCAAGGTCCAGTTGAGTTGCCTAAGTAAATACACATCTGATTATGGGAGCCCCATGACAAGTGAAAAGAGTAAGTTTAATTGTCCCATATATGTGGTGAAGACATGGGAAGCAATTGATGAGTTAGTGGATAACAGTCAGTCATAGTTCTTATAGTTGAAAGTTTAATTCGAGTTAGAATAAGAAATGAAAGTGTTTATAGTAATCAATTGGGAAAGAAGTGAGAATGTTAATGATGTTAGCATAGGTAATGAGCTTCAAGGAATAAAAGAGGGACATAAGCATAGCAAAGTCCCTATGATTGAAAACTGGTACCAAAAAGAAAAAGGTTATCTAGACTTAAATAGGATTAAAGTGTTCATAGTAGTAAAGGCTGCTGATGGGTAAATGATGTGAATACATTCTCAGATGAAATGTGATGATTATGGCAAAGTTTGCCAAGATATTAGAGTAAATGAAATTGTTCGAGTGCCCTACAGAGCCTCATTATAAGGGATGTTCTGATCTTGTAAGGCATGGCAGGAACTGCCCTTATTGGGATATTATGCATAGTTGACATTGATCTTCTCGAAGTATTAATAATGACTGGTATATAGTGATGAAAAATAATTGATTGATAAGGTTTAGATGATCTGACAATTTGATTTGAGAGTAATCATTGAAGAAATAAATCTAAAATGAAGTAAAAGTTAATTATGGGAGTCCAAATCCTAGCGGAGACTCAAGTGTAAGAAATAGAATAAGTTGCCGAAAAGGATATACACTATGTTAATGTAAGGAATCCGACTGTGTAATAGGCTTATTGAATAGTAAAGGGACATTAGTCGTGATTATGAGGAGAATATTAGTTCAGGTATATTTTGTGTAAATATGTTTCTAAATTTTACACATAATTACACATAAGATTTAATGACTTATGCCAATGGCTCAATGGTAAGAGGCGTGCACTTAAAGTGCAACAAAACCTTGAAGTCTTGGGTTCGAGTCGTGGGCTCACCCTTGACCAAAGAGGACAATACCTGGAGTGATGGCGGTAGAGGCCGGGCTTTACAAAAAAGTTATGAGGTTTAGAAAGATTCAGTTACTGTTTGAATGGTCATTTTATAGGCAGTAGCTTTGAAAGAGTTTTACCTCCTTTAGAGACTAAATTGATTTTTACTTCCTTCATGAAAATTGTAAATCGTCTTTTTATCTTTCCATTGATGCAAAATGTGACATTTTTGGGCTTTTGTGTTAAAAGATATGATTTTTCTAATTTCTGCCTTTGTGTGGAATAATTTTAATTTGGGCAGTAACTTTGAAGTGGCTTTTGACTTCATTATATGCCAAATTAGTTTTTTAATCCTTCATGGAAGTTGTAGAGCTTCCTTTTATCTTTTTATTGATACCAAATTTGCTAGTTTTAGAATTCGGTGTGAAGAGTTATGAATTTTCAAATTTTTAGGTGTATTGTTTGGTTTAAAAAAAATGTTTTCGGAACTTGCAGGTGCCCTCGGGAGGGCGAGCGCATCGCCCCTGCAAGCGATTCACGATTGCAAGCGCTCGCGCGGGAGACGACGTCATTTCTAAGTTTTTGGTTTTATTTTTCTTTTCTGATTTTTCTTTGTCCAAATTTAACCTCCTCCCACTATTTTGCTTGTAACTTTTTCGTTTGATCTCCGATTTAATTGATTCTCGAAGCATTAGTTTTCTAAGAAAATTTTCTACCCTCTCGTGCAAAATTTAGAATTTTTGAGATTTATTTATTATTTATAGATTAAATCTAAGGGAAATAATTGAATAGAGATATTGAATATGATTCCATATTTGGGCGATTTTTCGATTTATAGAGATCCGATTAAGGTGATTTTTAGTTCTTATTATTATAGAGACATGAAATTTTCATTTTAGCTTAAGAATCGGATTTAATTTTGGGCCCCAAGAAGATCAATTTTTTAGGAGGAAAATTAGGATGAATCTTTTGAGATCCATTTGGAAGTAATTAAAATGGGTTCGGGTTTATGGTTTGACGTGGTGGAAAATTCCTCCCTCTCGGGATGCGCATCCAGATATCACGTAGGATGTCAGACACGTGACTCTCCAGGGTAGGGCTCCAACATATTAGCTATTGAATTTAAGATCAGTTTCATATGAAAATATTAGCAAAGCCCAAATTGAGGATTTAGAAATTGTGAATCTTATTGAGGAATTGAAAATGAATCCGAATTTTAAGTTGGACTTGGAAAAGGATATTTTATGAATGAAATAAGAAGTATGTGTACACAATAAAGATGATTAAGTAAAGAGATTATTAGAAAAGGCATAAATAACAATCTGTGATATACATCTTAGTAGTAATACGTCGAAATAGCACTTAACGACTAAGGATGTAGAAACAAGTGGCTGCATGTATGAGTTGCCAACAGTCTTAACTATAGGAGATATATTTAGAAATTATATTTTGGAGTTCATAGGAACATGAGATCAATGTACAACTTTTATTGACTTTAAACATAAAAATAATTATCACAAGGATATCATTAAAACAACGTATGAGGCGTTATACGACATAATGATTCGTCCACCTTTATATTTGGATGATCAAGGCCTAAAAATTGTTGAAGGCTAGAATTGAATTGGAGATGTCGTTGATAAGTGAAATTGAGCTGTGTTAGAAATTAAGTGATTCAAGAAAGACGAATGAGTTAGGTGGATCAAAATTGAAGATGTAGAATATAGTGAGATAGATATAAGAGTTAAGTGTATTAAAACTAAAGAGATGTGAATTATCAAGCGAAAGATGAAATGTCTCTGAGAGTATCACCTTGCCAAGGTGTGCTTAGATTAAGAAAAAGATGTACTCAGGTTAAGTTTGACATAAGTTGGTCTATATAAAATTATTGTGAGAATAGGATCATGGATTTAGGAGTTACTATCACCAATAAAAGATGTTTAAGATTCATACAGTGTTTGATGGATATGTTTAGGAAATATCGTTATGATATGATATATGTGTTATTGATACTGGAAGTGAAATTGTGAGTAATCTGAAATATAATTGAGAAAACAGTTAAGTTAGAGTGATATTTGAAAAGGCGACTGGAAAATCAAGTGATTCCGTTGACTATAGTCAAGTGGAAGAAATTATTCGAGTGATGAAGCTAATGGGAAATGGAGTAGTATAGAAGGAAACAATATCCCTGCCTTTTCGATCAATCAGATAAGAATTTCGAGGATGAAATTTATTAAGGGGGAGAAATGTAACATCCCATTTCCATACTAAGGATTAGAATCCTAGATTTATGTAATTGAGAAAATAATAATGAGAGTTTAGAAAATTGCATTTCATGCTCATGCATAATGTTAGCATATACACATGTGAATATTAATTTTTGCATATTAAAATGAATTGTTCATACACTCATTTGACATTTTTCAGGTATAAATGATCGTTTAATTCGATTATAATGTGAATTTTGGATTATGTGTTTTAAGAATTGATTTGGAGAGTATATTTATTGACTCATAATTTTTGGTGATAATTTGAGAATTTTTTAAAATTAAGGGCATTTTTGGATTAGGAAAAATCCCAAATAGCAAAACAATCGATGAATAGTGATAGAAATAAATGTCAAATGGCAGTAGAAATTTTAATATGTGACAGTAAAATTTAATGACTTATGTCATTGAAAATTGGGAGATAATTGGAGTAGATATTGGGGGCAAATTGACTAGTTACTAAAAGACCAAGAAGAGACCTTGAGAGAGTGACATGTGGCAAGTTAAAAATGTCACTTATCACACCACATGTTTAAGTCACGAATTTACTAAGTGAAAGACCATATTTTAGGTCTTTCACCTGCTAAACACGACATATGCTTCTCTTATCTCCATTTTCTTCATTTCTTCATTTTCCTCTCCTTCTCACGAAACTCTCTCCTTTAAGCATCAAAGCTGAATCTTTCCATCACTAGCCACTTAAATACTTTTCTATCTTTTTATTTACCAAAGGACCTAACCTATTCTGCCTTGAAAGTTGACTTTCGTGTATGTTGAAAGAGCTAAGGTTCTTGGAGACTCTTAAAGAAGCCATGGATAAACAAGTAAGTATAAGCATCACTCTTCTTGATCTGATGAATGAAGCATATTTGATGATAGTTAGAGGTTACATGTTCCCAAATTAAGGGTGGGTATATGCAAAAAAGTGAGTGAGTAATCTGGGTAGATTTGTTGGGCCCCTAATTTTTTTCAATTATTATTAATTGATTTGTTTCATTATTTTTATAATTGAGTCATTAATTTGATGGGAATAAATAGAGATTTGAAATTAGATGGAAAGATTTGAATTAAGTTAAAGTTAATATGGTGTTTAAGAAGATTAAAGGAGTTATGAGGTAAATGAAGGAAGGGGCAAAATGGGAAGACCAAAGGACAGGAGGGGCATTTTTGGAAGGACAAGACCAAAATGTGGTCTTACATTTAAGAGAAGGAGAAAACGTGAATTGGGACAGAAGAAGAGAAATAAGAAAGACAAAGAAGAGAGATTTTGATGGTTGAGAGAAAAGAAGAGAGTTGAGCTAGGGTTTCTTCATTTCTTAGCTTTTGAGAGAGATTTTGAAGTGGCTCAAGAAGAGAAAAAGGTGGAGGAAGAGAAGAGTTTTCATTTGAGCCAAAGATCTCTTCATTTAGTGAAGAACCAAGGTAAGATTACCTAAATTTTTTGGGATTTTTGGAAGGTTTTTAGTTCATGAAGATTAGAAAATCCATGGGTTTAAGTATTCTAACATCAATTTTAATGATTGTGTTTTGTGGAATTTTCAATTGAAAACTCTATTAAGTGGGATTTTTTTTATTATATAAAGGGGATCAAAGAGGTAAGAGGAACAAGAGAATAGACATTTTGAGCAAGTTTTTAAACAAAGAAATCAAGGTGGGTTACATGTTTATAATAGAGTTATGAGCCATTAACGTTTTTACAAATCAAGAAAGTAAAATGATTTCAGTTACTTCAAAAATGTTGCTTTTAATGTTTTGAGTGATTTGAGAAACTGCCACATAATGGTATATGAATTTTGATTATAAAATGAAAAATGGCTTTGAAATATTCATGCTATGCCTTGAAACATGTTATGGCATTTTGTATGAATGAAAAGATAAGAAAGCATGAAAGTATAAACACATGAGCAAATGATTTGAGCATGAATATGTACTTTTGTTTGGGCAAGAGAGGAACCCTTTTCATTAGTCATGTGCACGTTGACCCATAGCCTTCTCTCGGCTGCCTACTTGAGGCCACGAGATCCTGAAAAATCAGACTCGTTTTGTTCACGGTATAAACTTAGGTTTCTCCATTTTGTTCCATGGAACTCTCGAGCTATTTGTTTGTGCATTGCATCATTAAGTTGTCAAGTTTGTTGCATAATCTGAGTGTTCTACTATGTTGATGTGATGATACTTTGACTATGAGTTTTAAACAAGAATTGTGAATTTGATTGAAAATTTGAGAACAAAGCGTTTTATAAATTCACTATGACTTTCATAAGACAAATGAACATTTCAACAATTTTGCTTACTCTTTGTTATAAACTTGTTACCCACAAGATTTCAAGCTCGCCCCCTTTTTAGCTCATCTTTAGGTGATAGTTAAGAGACCAAGTGATCAAGAGCCTAAAGGCATATCTCCAAATTTGTTTATTTTGTAGTTTGAGTTGATTTTGGGAAAGCAAGAAGTTTGTTTGTTAAAGGAGCTTTTGTAATTTGAGATATTGAGATGATGATGTAATGTAGCTTGGAATGCCATTAAAGATTTGTAAAACTTTATTCTTTCGATGTTAATGAAATATGAATGGTGCATAGATGATGTGAGTTAAATTTAGATATACGTGAAGAAGTTATTGTAATGAGATGATATATATATATATATGTATGTATGTATGTATGTATGTATGTATACATAAGTGAGACGTTACGAGAAGGAAGATAGGAATTATGACTGATTAGATGTAGTTGAAGGTGATGTGGCAAATGAGTTGAGATTTGAGAGTTTAATGAAATCATTTTGATTGCAGAATGGTTATGCTTAGGACATTCCAAGTTTGCATAGTGCAAAATTTCAAGTCTTCCATAAGGGAAAATTTTATATTCTGAGTTCAGGAGATAATCTAGATTGAATTCGAGGTCTTCATTAAAGTTGTAGATCTTGAAGTTCTCTTTAAAACCATCTAATAAAGACCCCAACTTGAGGTTTGTAGAGAAAGTTATGCCAATTCTCACAAGAGAGGTTTGATTCTTGAAGGAATAGACTCCTAATACATTGTGCTATCTCTCCACACAAAAAATTGGCAGCATTTCGAATTGATTGAAAAAAGGTTTTGATTGAATGAAAGTGAAGGAACTTGTTGGAATAGTATGAACTGGTGTTATTTTTACTGAATATACTTCTGTATTTTGAATATATCTAGATCTGTAAGGTTCCAACTGAAAAGGGAGTAAACTAGAGATGTAGTTTTACAAATTATATGAAGAGATTGAATTTTGATTCAACCTCTAAGATGTTCAATATATGGATGGAAGTTGAGCATAGAATATTTGCTTCATTATAAGAATGATTCAAAAACTAGGGCCCGACGCTTACAGTATCAGAGAATGAAGATGAACCGAGGATGACTAATGAGGGTTAACTGGAATAACCATAAATGGTAACAAGTACAAGCACATATTTTATGACTCCGAGAGTTGGGTTCTGCAACTGATGCCTAACAGTTGTAGTATTAAAGCAAGAGTTGAGTTCTAGAATCGAGGTCCAACAGATGTGGTATCAAAGTAAGAGTTGGGTTCCTTAACCAGTGCCCAACAAGATTAATGTCTTGCTTTTATATGTATGATGATTAACAATCCATAAGTTGTTATAAAGATGTTTTTGAGGTAGAATGATCATTATAATGTTGGATTAATTGAGTAAATGGTATTTATAGTGTGTTAGAAAAATGTTAACTGTAACATTTTCCACTAATTATGCATCTGTGATTTAGCCGTAACTTATTCTGTAGATATCTAAATGAGATTATTTATAACTTGGATTAAATTAGAGACATATGGCTACATTTTCACGAAGACATTGAAATCAAATCCTGTCTTTAAAAGTTTCAAATTTTGAATTGAAGTTAAGTATTGGGTGTAGGAAAAAGTGAAAAAAATGGATACAAAATGGGTTATTGTTCTGTTTTCTTAATGAATTAATGTGAATGTCTTTGGGTATTTTTGTGATGAAATAAAGTAAGTCTAGAGCTAAAGAAATGGGGTAATGTGGTATCTTGAAGTGGGAAGAATTAAGGTGACAGTTAGAAGTGAAATGACAATGAAAAAGATGGGAAAATGAGGAGAAATTAAATTATAAATGATAGACAAGCTTAAGTTAGTGAATGTAGTAAGTAAAGAGTTAGAATCTGGAAATTGTGGATGCACTTGGATATACTTTGGGGAAAGAGGCATAAATTTTTTGATAAAACATAGATTGAGGTCATTTAGGGATGTTTTAAAAAGCACTTCGAGATATACAACTTCTATGAAGACCCCGAGAAGAAATTATGATTTCTAAATGGTTAAAATTTCAAGTTGCTATAAGAGCCCCTTAAAGGTCCATTTAACAAACATGGATGTCCACCTAACAGACATTCAGGAGTCAAGTGATGAATATTAAGGCTTAAATGGTACTTGGAATGAACCTAGAATGATTCCTTGATAAAGTGACTAATGTGTGATATGTTTGAAGTGATAATTGCGGTTATAACTTAGTGAATGAATGGATGATATCAAAATACCAAAGACATGAGTGTAATGAGAATGAAGATGTGCATATGATTATAGTTATGATCCAAAGGAGTTGAGTAATATGTATTAAGTAAATTTGAATGATAATTGAGTATTATGAGAGCATATAATGTTAGGAAAGAAATGACGAGAAATTGGATTACATTAGAAGAACTAAGTATTCTTAAGGAGTAAGTTTAAGAATAAGTTAGACATATAAATAGGGTAAAGATTGAATGGTGAACTTAGAATAACCATGGACAAATGAAGTGTAAACCTAAGTTCAATTAGACATATATGAATTATGAAATGAGAATGAGTATAAGATGTGAAGTTAGATAATATACCCGAGATTGTCATTGAGCATGCATTATATACAACACAGATACGTATGTGTGTGATTGAGTGTTTATATGATTGTGCAATTAATAATGTGTGTAAATGTGTATTGTATGATGTTGATACACAGGATAGAATGTCTGCATCCGTACATTTCCAAATCATGGAAGCTAATGCTAATCTGGAGGGTACTGTGAGTCAACTTAGATGTTTTTACTTTAAGTGTTTGTTCTTTTTAAACTTCGTATCGAATTACTAATGAATGTGAATGTGATTATACTGATTCATAACATTGAATGATCGATGCATATGATGCACGTGATAAAATATTGGAAGTGCTCCTTGTATTTGAATTTGTTGAAATATGTGTTTTCTCAACTTAAATGTTGAATGCCGGACTATTGGGTCTTGCTTGCGGAGTCCAACGCTTGCTCTGATACCACACTTGCTCTGATACCGCTCATGTTGGACCCCGTTTGTTTTCGAAATCGAACTCTTTTGAAATCATGAAACTTGAGCTTGCTCTGATATCACAACTATTGACCCCGTTTTCGGAACCCAACATTCAGAGTCTTAAACCTTGTGCTTAAAACCTTGTAGGTCATTTGCTGTCATTCCACAATAGTGGTGAGCGCACACTAATCAAATATCAAAATCACAACTTGACTTCTTCATAGAAATTGAAGCTTTAAACCTTTAGTTTTCTTTGATACCACAAATGTTGAGTCCTGCTTGCGGAGTCCAACGCTTGCTCTGATACCGCTCATGTTGGACCCCGCTTGTTTCTGGAATCAACTCTTGCGAAATCATGAAACTTGAGCTTTCTCTGATACCACAACTGTTAGACCCCACTTACGGAGCCCAACTTCGGATCATGAAACTTTACCATCATCGGTTCATCTTCATTCTCATAAAATCCCAATAATTTCCTCACAAATTGTTCAATGGCGTGCCCATACAAACCAGTCACTATACTTGAACTCGTTTCTCTTATTTATGGACAGAATTTGGAAATCTTCAAACAAGAATTTTGGTTAATTTTGATTTTGATGGGGCTGGGCACTGTTGCTGGGATCCATGAGACTGGTTCACTTTGGCTCAAAGATACCTGCAAAACAATAAAGGCACACCGGGGGTTGACTATCGGTAGGCCCCTCCAACGCTCAAGTTAGTCTCTTGTGAGAGTTTTGGTGGCTAGTGAATAGATAAAATTAGGGTTCTCAGAAATCGTACCTTTTTCATGATGAGGTAATAAATTTATATGGCTAATACCTATAGGAATTAGGTCAATCATCAAGGAATGGGCTGATCGGCCCATGCACCGTTCTGAGTCTGGGCTTGGGCCTAGCACGACCGACCCAACCAAATTTTAATTTGACTTCTTCAAAGAAATCATAGCTCTAAACCTCTATTTTGTCTTGAAGCTAGAATCACCTCCGATATCACCTCAATCGGAGCAATAGAGCTCAAGATATGCTTAATATTCCAAAGCGTGTTTATACCTCAATCATGCTCTCTAAACTGACCTCTCACTTTCTTACAATCAAACTTTTTCAAATCAACTCCAAAAGATCCCAATTTTTATGGAGAGATAAATTCATGCCTTATAAATCTATCGCCTCAAGAATCACTTCATTTGGGGTCGGATGAGGGAGTTATGACCGAAAGAATCTAACATGTTCACATCCTAAATCAATTTGAATCTCTCTTGAAGCGATCACCATAACTTTCAATCTAGAAATCGGCTTGAGTTCATTTCTAGACCATTAGAAATAATACATCTAGACCTACAACTCTCATGAAGACCACAAAATGATATTCGGCCTCTAACAACATCAAAAATCATCATCTTTCCCATGGATGTCTGTTAAACGGACATCCATGTCCATTTAACCGACATGTATCAAGTGAAGGAGGCCAAAATAACCCGAGAAAGTTCGTTAAATGGAAATGCATGTCCATTTAACAGACATTGACTTGCCAAGGGGTGTTTTTACACCGAATAAGGTCCGTTAAACGGACACCCATGTCCGTTTAATGGACATTGGGGCTCCCTAAGGCCTCCAATGCCTCTCCAAAGCCTCCAATCTTTAACCTGACATCATAAACACTTGCACACTTCCCAAATTCACTTACTCTAAAGCCTTAACACCTCATAACAACTCAAACACCAAATTCAAATCACCAAATTCTCAAATCTCAACTTAATTGGTTCATCAAAATCACAAATTTCAAACATTCATCAAAGTTATCACAAACACAAACCATATATAGCACTCTAACTGACAACACTCACATATCTCCATTCCGACATCTAAAAATCACAAACTTCATATCGTTGGAACGATAAAAAGATCTTCTACAACTTCCAAGAAGACCATTTTTACTAATTTTACTTATATTTTTCCAGAATTTCACTTGAATCCAGAACACAATCTTACCCCTATGAAAGTTTGAAAAGTAGCAATGCAAAGATTTGAAAAGCCATAAACAACCATAATGCATATGCATTTCATTTACATCAAAATAAGTGTTTTACAATGATTTAGTGGGCATTTTAAGCCACTTACATCAAATCCAAAATACAAACTTAACAAAAGTAACATTTTCCCAAAATGCATCTAAAACATTGATTTACAAAAGTTAACTTGAAATACAAAATAATTCTAACTTTGTTAAACCAAAATCACAATATCCATAAAACATATATTTCTTAACTTTGTTAAACCAAAATCACAATTCTCACAAGTTAAGCATTTTTCA
>JANTNU010000005.1:14429240-14444703 GCA_024752395.1 Erythroxylum havanense | reverse complement strand
TTGATGCCATGTGAAGTGTTAGTGATTGCTCGTAGCGCACCCTTTTCGTAGGGTATGTATCGGGATGACCTACGGGCATCCCTGTGTATACCCTATGGTAAGGAGGTGCTACACTTTGCCTATTTTGGAATGAAAGTGGGAGCATGTGTGTTGCCCCCCAAAAAAAATTCTCTAGTTAAACGTGATTTAAATGAATTTTGTGGTTTTGATAGATTATTTTTTTTGGAGTTAATTATTATGTCAAGGTTAGTAAGATTTTATTGCATGGGTTAATAGAATTAAAGTGTTAAGGTTATAAGAATGTTTAAGGGTATTTTTGGCAAGACACTTAAGATTAAAAGAACATAAGTCTATAAGGAAGGGTAAAATGGACTTTTTGGACTCATTAAGGGTATAAATGGAAGAAAGAAATGTAGTCTTGCATTTAAGAGAAGGAAAAACGTGAGTTGGGATAGAAGAAGAGAAAATAAGAAAGAAAGAGAAGATAATTTTGGTGGTTGAGAGAAAAGAAGAGAGTTGAGCTAGGGTTGCGTCATTCCTTAGCTTTCGAGATAGATTTTGAAGTGGTTTAAGAAGAGAAAAAGGTAGAGAAAGAGAAAAGCTTCCATTTGAGCCAAAGATCTCTTCATTTGATGAAGAATCAAGATAAGATCATTTTCAATTTTTGGATTTTTAGAAGGGTTTTAGTTCGTGGAGTTTAGAAAATGAATACGTTTAAATATTCTAGAATCAATGTTAGTGTTTTTGCATTGTGGGATTTTTAGTTGGCTTCCTATTGAATGGGGTTTTTCCATTGACGAAGGACATCAAGAAAGGCAAGAGAAGCAAGTTGAGAGGAATTTTGAGCAAGTCTTTAAGTAAGGAAATCAAAGTGGGTTACATGTTTATAATAGAGTTATAGGCCACTAATGCTTTTCCAAATCTAGAAAATAAAAATGGTTTCAATTACTTCATAAATGTTGTTTTTAATATTTTTGAGTGATTTGAGATAATTGCTACATGTTGGTGTATAAATTTTGATAATGAAATGAAAAACAGTTTTGAATTTGAGCATGATTATGTGCTTTTGTTTGGGCGAGAGTGGCACCATTTTATTCATCACGTGCATATTGACAAGAGCCTTCTCCCAGCTACCTGCTTGTGGCATATGAGCTCCGAAAAGTGGACTCATTATATTCAGGGGTAAACTTTGGTTTTTTCATTTTGTTTCCATGGAACCCTCGAGCCATTTGGTTGTGCATTGCATCTTTGAATTGTCAAGAATAGTTCATAATTAAGTGTTATACTTTGATGGTTAAATGTGTATGCTAGTTTATGTGATGATGTAAAATTATGAGTTTTGAGCTAGACTTGAGAAATTGAGAATTATGCATTTCAATGAATTCAATCTAAATTTTTTATGACAAATGAACATTTCAACAATTTTGCTTATTTTCTGTTATAAACTTGTTACCCACGAGCTTTCAAGCTTACCCTCTTTTGTCTCATCTTCAGGTGATAGCCAAGAGATCAAGTGATCAAGAGCCTGATGGAATTTCTCCAAATTTTCTTATTTTTTATTTTGAGCTGGTTTTGGGAAAGCACAATGTCAATTGCATTTCAAGTTTATTTGTTCAAGATCCTTTTGAAATTTAGGATTTTGAGATGATGATGTATTGTGGCTTGAAATTCCATTAAATATTTGTAAAAAATTCATTCTTTTGGTGTTATTGAAATATGAATTGTATATGGATGATGTTGAGTTGGAATCAGGTATATCCAAAGTAGTTAACAACTTGAGATGATGATGTTGAACTTGAGTTGTTATTATATATATATATATGTATGTATATATGTAAGTGAGATGTTATGGAAAAGAAAGATAGGAATTATGACTGATTAGATGTAGTCGAATGTGATGAGTTAAATGAGTTGATATTTGAGTAATGAAGTCAATTTGGTAGCTGAATGATTATGCTCAGGACATTTCAAGTCTTCCATAGGGGTAAAATTTCGTGTTCTGACTTCAGGAGAAAAACTGTATTGATCTAGGCTAAATTAGACAAAGTTGTCTTCTAGAAAGTTGTAACTTATCTTTCTAGCTTTCCAACAGTATATAGTATGAAATTTTTAGACATTGAAGTCAAAATTTATGATCCTTATAAGTGGAGATGCTCAGGAGTATAGACTGCATCTTCTTGTGATGACGTGTATGTATCTTATTGTTATGAGGTGTATCTTCTGTGCACTGCTCATAAACTTCTTCTAAGTACTATTCATTTTATATCTTCTGGTCCAAGTTTGACCCTCTAGATGATAGAATATATCTTCAAGGTCTTCATGAAAGTTGTAGATCTTGAAGTCCTCTTTCAAACCATTTAAGAATGACCTTAATCCGATATCTTCAGAGAAAGTTATGCTAATTGTTAAACATCTTCTATGCACTGTTCATAAACTTCTTTTAGGTAATGTTCATCTTATATATTCTGGTCCAATTGTGACCCTCTAGATAATAGAATTGATCTTCAAGGTCTTCATAAATTTTGTATATCTATAAGTCCTCTTTCTAACTATCTACGAATGACCTCGATCCTATATCTATAGAAAATGTTATGCTAATTGTCCTGAAACAGGTTCAATATGATTGAGGACAAAACCTTGTTTGATTCTTTCGGTCATAACTTTGTTATCCTACCTCCAAATGAAGTGATTATTGGATCATTAGATCCTTAAAATATTTTCCTACCTCTCCATAAACTTTTATAGCTTTTTATACTGAATTGAAAAAGATTGATTGAATCAATTAAGGGTAACGGATAGAAGAATATGAATTGGATATTTTATTAAACATATTTTGGTATTTTGTTGGAATCTTGATCTGTAGAGCTTCGAATGAGATGATTTTTGTTTCTAAATAAACTAGAGACATGGAGTTTCAAATTATCTGAAGGAATAGAATTTTAATTTATTCCTTAGGACTTTCAATTTCTGGATGGAAGTTGGGTATTCATTAGAAACTTAAAACAATGGGAAACAAATGTTCTGAAGAAGTCAAATTGTGATTCCATTTTGAAGTTTCCCTAAATCTGTTTTGAAGTTGAAGAAATGTGTTTGCTCATGTTTTATGATTTTAAATGTTGGGCTCCGGAAGTGGTTTCCAACAATGTGACAATGGATTTTGTAGTTGGACTACCTCGTACATCGAAGGGTCACGATATCATTTGGGCTATATTGGATAGATTGAAAAGTCTGCTCATTTTCTACCTATCCACACAACCTACTCACTGGAGAGGTTGGAATTTTATATCGATGAAATTGTGAAGCTGCACGGAGTGCCAATTTCTATAATATCAGATAGGGATTCAAGATTCACCTTACGATTTTGGCCGACATTCTAAGAGCCTTTAGGGACAAAACTGAAGTTTAGTACTGTCTTACACCCCCAAACTAATGGTCAATCAGAGAGGACCATTCAAACACTAGAGGACCATTCAAACACTAGAGGAGTTGGGAACCCACACTTTCCTTTGATAAAGTTTTCTTATAACAATAGTTATCAGACAAGTATCAATATGCCACCATATGAAGCACTTTATCGGAGAAAATGTAGGACATCTCTATGTTGGGATGAGGTTGGTATAACCGAAGTCGAATGAGCTGAATTGATAGAAGTTACCACTCAAAAGATAAAAGCCATTCGAGAGAAGATGCAAGTGGTCTAAGATCGTCAAAAGAGTTACGTGAATAAGAGGCGACAACCATTGGATTTTGCAGTTGGTGACATGATTTTCCTTCGAATATCACCATGGAAAGGTATTATCTAATTTCAGAGCCGAGGAAAGTTGAACCCTTGATATATTAGACCTTTTTATATCCTGGAGCATGTCGGGACTGTGGCGTATCGGTTGGAATTGCCACCGGACTTGGATAGGATCCATAATATGTTCCATGTCTGGATGCTTAAAAAGTACATACCAGATTCATCTCATATTTTAGAGAAACCTCCAGTAGAGTTGAGAGAAAACTTGAGTTTTTAGGTGAAATCAGTCCAAATTTTGGTTCGGCAGATAAAGAGGTCACGCAGTAAGGAGGTACCCACGGTCAAAGTTCTTTGGAAGAGCAACAGGGTCGAGGAGATGCCATAGGAGCCTGAGGATACTATGATATGTCAGTACCCCCATTTATTTATGTCCTCGACTTAGGAGTTTCGAGGAAGAAACTCTTTTGAAGGGGAGAACTCAAAATGTTAGACTCTTTGAGCCTTTTTGTATTGTTCTATACTTGGAGATACTACTATATATTGATATATACATAGTTGTATATGAGTTCAAAGATCTATTTAAATCCTTTTAGGCATATATGTTAGTGATTTATAATGTTATGTGCCCTTACTTGAACTTAGAGTTCCTTAGTATAAGAAATCTTGGAAATTTCTGACATATAAGCTTCTAAGTGTGTAAGATCGAGTCCATTGGATGGATATGATCATGGTGACAGAGTTAAATGTGTTCTAATGCCTTAGTGGTTAGACATGATTTATAGTCTTATTGGACATTTAGAAAGCTTAATTGGAAAAGTTGATGTACATAAGGGCTTATTTATCAATTGTTAAAAGTTATAGGACTTAATTGTAAATTTTCAATTCCTTGAGGATCAATATGTAATTTTATAAAGTTAAGGACTTAATTATTATTTTCAAAAGTCCATGGGCGAAAATAAAAATAAAATTTTTGGTCATTCCCTAATTTTGGGCTTAATTGCAAATTTAGGAAAAGTTTGGAGGGTATAATAGTAATTTCACATAAGTTAAGGGCAAAAAGGTAATTTCACCATATTTGGTCAAAGAAAGCCAATACTCTAGACCTTTCTTCATGTATGGCCGTGCACCCCACCATTAAAGATTTGAAACATTTTGTTTTAATTATAAAAAAAGAAAGGAGAAGAGAGGAGAGGAGAGGAAGAGAAGAACCCTTTTTTGGCTATCACTAAAATTCTACCCCTTTTTTGATTCTATAACCCAAATATCAAGGAACTCAAATCTATCATTAGATTTGAGAAATTCCCAAAGGATTTTAGGATATCACCAAAGGAAGGTTTAGGTAAATTTTGTCTCATCTCTCTCTACATTATGATTTTGAGTTTGGTATTAAGATATGATGTTTTCAACGATTGAATGTGCATCAAATATGGTTTAGATGAATGAAATGAGTCATGGAGAAATTCCCTTAAGCCAAAATAGAAATGTTCTCTTTTTGGTGAAAGTTTGTGAATTTTTGAATATCTTTTGAAATTGATGATTTAAATGAATTCTATAGTGTTAATTGTATTCGTATAATGTGAATTGATGATGGAAAATGAAGACGATGTATATTGGATAAGGCTTGGGCAAAATGATGGGAGAAGGAACATATTAATGTAATGAGTTGTATAATTACAATTAATATGGCTTAAATGAAGGGAATTGGATTGAGTGAAGTGGTGAAATGTGTTGTTGTTTGGAAATGTTTGTTATATAACAAGATAGGAGCATAGATTGCTATGATAAATTCTTGAAAATATGATTTGAAAGTCTGACAAGATTTGATTTATACATGTGATGTTTTCTTTTTCTGCTTTTGTGTGTACTAGAACTAGAACCTATGGTCATCGAAAGAGTGATTAATAGGCTAGGCCTATGTGGTTCCTAACCAGTATACATTGGGTCATAGGTGAGACCTATGTATTTCTATATCATATATGTTCACTTCATAGGTTACCTACACCGTCTTGGTGTGCATCGAGTTCTATTTGCGATATATGGTTTTCTTGCTCACTGATTACATAATGTACTCACCCCCTTTGCTTTCCAACCATGCAAGTTATTTTGGTAAGCTTGAAGCTTTAAGTGTATCTTGCGGTCTTTTAACATTATTGGGGCATTACTACATGTGGGTAGTCTCTATTTTGTACTATTGTTGCATAATGATTGATGAACTGTTTTATTAGGTTGGTTATGTTGATATGCTTTATGATTTTATAAATTAAATATTAACTATCTTGTAGTTTGTAAAAGACCTTATGTATGAACCTTTAGTACTATTGTTAAGATTGCTTTGAATGGACTTAAAAGGCCAGAAGTTGTGGTAGACTTTTAATGTGAATATAGAAGTGCATTTAAAACTGATTCCAGGTGTTTGATTGAGTTTTGAAATTTTTAAAATACAGTCGTTATGCTGCCCAAATTTAAAAAACATGATATTCAGCTAGCCTTGCATAGTCAGATTAAGGATACCATGCATGTCCTTAGTCCAGGTATGCGTCGGTTGTCATATGCCTGATGTGGTACCGAGTCATGACATACACAATCCTGTATAAAGGGCTGGGTATAAATTGGTTATTTATGTTTTTTCAATGCACCTTACATGCCTTGTGTTATCTCTTGTATGAAGAACATGGTATCATACACAATCCTATGTATATACTCGAGTTAGCATTGTTAATTTTTAGAGAAATTTTTGGAATACATAGCCAACTACACGAACCTATGTGTGGGAATAATTATAGAATGAAAAAGGAGCTAGAAAAAAAATTGGGCCAGGGAATAATTTAAGAGTTACCTTAGAGCTATTTTGTACTGATCTTGATCAAGAATTCACCATTCTTTAGAAATAAAGGAGAACTTCAATGATTCTTTAAGAGATTTCAAGATTCAAAAACATAATTTCTTTATCTTGTTTTCTTTGCTTTTATGTTGATGTTATTGACGCTATTATGAACTACTTGGGATATAGGGTATGTACAACCTACGATGTGATATATATTAGTTTTTTTCATTAATGAAATTCTAGTTTTCTTATGGAATATTCATGCTTTTATATTCATTAAATTGAAAAATCTAAAGTGAAAGATTCAATCTATGACTCCTGCATCAAATGTTCTGAGATGATATTTATGTTCAGGTGACAATGTGAATAAAGATGGTTGAGCGTGACCTATTTGAGAGAAAGCCATAATATCTTCCTAGATTAAGGTAAAACATATCAAAAGAGTACACATAGTGAATTAAGGTAAAAGATATCAAAAGAGTTCATAAAAAAGCTAGAATAATTCTTTAATCAAAGGTTAAATTAATTATAGTAAAGTCTTAGGGAAACCTGGTTTGAATCTATTCAATTTATAGTTTGGTACATTTTTATTTATTGTTTTGCATTAGTATTCATATTTTTTATTTTATTTCCTATATTCATACATTGGTAAAGATTTGGTCTAGTTTACTAATTTTATAGGTAATAGGTAATTAATCAATAGTTCTCATAAGATTAACTTGTCCTCGCCAATGTTAGCTATAACTACACCATACTTTTATGATAGAACATATATCAAGTTTTCAGTACCATTGCTAAAAAATTGGTGTCAATATTTGTAAACATGGAAAATGACTAGACTAAATCTTTTTCTTATATTTTTTGTTTTATTTTTAGTTTAATTATTTATTTGCAGAACTATACTTTATTCTTTCTCTTTTGTAGATCACCTTTTATATACGTAATTTTGAAAATCTTGTAAAGCCAAATGTTAAAGTTAAGAGAAATTTGCATATAAGAAGAAGACTTCAAAGGAGAATACAAGATGCAGGAGAAAAGATGGTTGTAGAGAATATGAGGTCATTAAAGGACTTTACTACACTGAATGTCTAAGGCATCAACTCAGGCATTGTAAGGCCTGACGTCAAAGTTGCTAACTTTGAGATAAAACCCTCACTCTTATCCATGGTGCACAAAAATAAATTTAAAGGTTCACCATCTAAAGGCCCTAACCTATATCTATCTATGTTTCTAGAGTATTTGTGACACGTTAAAGATAAATGACATATCTCTTAATGTGACCAAGTTTTACTTATTCCCTTTCTATTTGAGGGATAAAGCTAGAGCATGACTATAGACCCTTTTAATAAGGTCAATCACTAATTAGGATCAACTCTCACACATGTTTTTAGAAAGTATTTTCCTTCAGGCAAAACCATAAAGATGAGGAACTAGATCACCATATAAAGGGAAGGTGAGTCTTTATACAAGATATAAGAGAGATATAAGGAGCTATTGATGTCTTTTCCCCATCATAGTTTATAAAATCTTTAATAGACTGACTTATAACATGAAGATCTCTGTGGATGCCACCATTAGTGGAGCTCTAATGAATAAGATATTGGATGAAGTATACAACCTCATAGAAGACATGAGTCAGAATCATTACTAATGGTCAAGCGAGAGAGCTGTTCACTACTAATGGTCAAGCGAGAGAGCCATTCACAAGAAGATTCCAAGTAACTATAATCTAGATTCTTTGAATCTTCTTATTGTTAAGGTGGATGCTTTGTCCCAAAAATTTAATACTATGAATGTTAATGATGTTAATACTACTAATATGATTTGCGACATAAGTGAATCCTTAGAAAATTTAACTAAAATTTAAAGTTAGGGAGCCAGTTTGTGACCCTCTATGAAACATATTAATGTCATTACAATTATGGATAAAAGAATGGTCTATTTTCAAACACCTATAATCATTAGAGAAACCACCCCAATCTCTCATATGAAAGCAAGTTTAACCTTGCACCTCAAAATGTGGAACAACCTAATTTCCAAAATAAACCATTTAACCCCCTCCTTATAGATCAAACTTAAATTGCCCTTTAAAGAATACCTTACCACTAAAGCTAAGCATAATAAAGAATTCAAGGGGGATATTAGGAAGCTTAAATTTGAAGTGGAATTTTTTTCTACTCATAAGAAAATGTTCAAGTCTTAAATCGCTTTATATGCTAGTTCTACCATAAGATCACTTGGTCAATTGCTTAGTAAGCTTGAAAATCTTGGTGATGACTATAATGTTCTTATGTTAAGGGGAGATGAATTGATTAAGAACCTTAGGTTGGAAGTGGTTGACAGTGAGGTAGATTGGAGAGGAAGAATATCTACTAGAGAGGAAAAAAGACTTGATGAGGAGGAAGGAGAAAAGGAGGAACCCAAATACATTCCCACAACACCTTATAAGTTATCTGTACCATTCCCTTAAAGATTGGTGAAGGTGAAGTTAGATAAGAAATTCATAAAGTTTTTTAATGTTCTTCAAAAAATTTGCATCGAAATTTCTTTTAGTAATCCTTTAAAGCAAATGCCTTATGCCAAGTTTTAAAAAGAGATGTTATCTAATAAGAGAAGGCTCAAGGACTACAAAGTCGCGACCCTACCTAAGGAGTGCAAAGCCAAATCTTACAACATAGTGCCACCAAAGCATAAGGACCCTAGCAACTTATTAGGCATATATACTATTAGAGACTTGATTCTTGATCAAATATTGTGTGATTTAAGGCTAAGTGTTCACCTTATGTCCTTATTAGTTAGCAAGAAGCTTAAGATGAGCAATCTCAAACCTACCAATATTTCTTTATGACTAGTAGACTACTTATTTAAATGCTTGTTGGATATATTATAAGATGTGATTGTAAGAATTAGTAAGTTCCTTATTCTTTTGGACTTTATGGTATTAGATATAGTAAAAGACATGTGTGTGCCTTTGATTTTGGGACAACCTTTCTTGGACACTTTTAAGGTCATTGTTTGCTCGTCTTAATGTATGCAATACCGTAAGTATACAGATTGTATATTATAGGACACAAAACATCGTTCCCGCAAGGATTGAATTAGTCACTTAAAAATTTGCATGCACTTTGTCTAAGGTAATAAAAGATTGAATTGACTGAAATTAAAATAAATTAATAAAACTTAATAACAAAATCACTAAAGATAACAATAAGAGTGAAGTTAATCAATGTTGAAAACTTAGGAGTTATTCTATCCTTATTTTATCTTTCCTTTATCTTGTTCATTAAATTATGCTTCAACAACAACAACAAAAATAGTAACAAGCAAGTAAAAATCCTACTAATACACTAAATCTAAGGAGATTTAATAATAGGCATCCTTGCCCCTAACTAGTAGGTAGGTTACTTTCGAATGACCCACTCAAAAAAGAAAAGAAAAAGAAAATAAAGAATACAATAAAACAAATACTTAATGAACAAAATATGAAATAAGTAATAAACTAAATAATAATAATAATAATAATAATAATAATAATAATACGATGGCTAAATAGAAAAAATCTTAGACTAAATCTCTAAGAGGTAAACGCTACATAATGAAAATTTTATGTTAAATACAAAAGAAAAATGCTAAAAGACCTATGAGAACGGAAATGATCTATTTATAAGAGATCCTCTATTTATATCATAGTACACCAAACTTTTTTAGTAGTGTCATATCATTCTTAATCACCTCCCTCTAATTCCTCTTAAGCCTTTTTTTTCTCTTATAGTCTCTAAGTAAAATCTGCTCGCATCTTCTCACTAGAGCATCTGGGTGTCTCATTTTAACATATCCAAACAACTTAAGCCTTCTCTCTTTTAATTTTTAGTAATATTAGCCACCTTTAATTTGTCCCTTACCATTACATTCATGGAATTGTCTCTTATAGTAAGGTTGCACATCCAACATAGCATCTTCATCTTCGTCACCATTAGCTTATACTTATGTACCTGTTCGATGGACCAGCACTCCGCTTCATAGAGCATGATCAGCTTAATCTCTAAATAATAAAATTTACCTTTAAGCTTGAATGGTATCTTCCTATCACTTAAAAATCCTAACATACTTCTCCATTTAAGCCACCCTGATATGATCTCATCAACTATGTCTTCATCAATGTCTCCACTACTTTTGATGATAAATCCTAAATACTTTAAAAAAATCCTTTTATGGTATGACTTTTGAACCAATCCTAACCTCCATATTGTTAGCCACCCTATTTCCTGAAAAATTACACTCCTACTTACTTAGTCTTAATCCTACTGGATTTAAAGCCCTTCGAATCTAACGTATCCTAGCATCGTTCAAGCTTGACATTGACACCTTCTTTTATCTCGTTCATTAAAACAATGTCATCAACAAACAACATAAACTAAGGCATATCCCTTTGGATATTCTTGGTGAGCTCATCAATCACTATTGCAAACAAAAATGGGCTCAAAGAAGAGCCTTGATGAAGCCCAATATTGATAAAAAAGTGCTTTATATCCCCTCTTATCATCCTTACTATAGTTTTTATACCTTCATTCATATCTCTAATAACTCGTATATAAATCATAGGAACTCCCTTAATTTTTAAACATCTCCACATGATTTCCATAGGAACCCTGTCATATGCATTCTCTAAATAGTTGTTACAACTTTAGATGTCCCCTTTTTTCTTCGATAAAGGAGTTAACATACCAAATCTCCACTCATTTGACATTTTGGCAGACTTAAGGATCACATTAAAAAGCTTGGCTAGCCAAGTAAGATTCTTTTCACCTAGGCTCTTCCACACCTCTATGGGTATCTCACTAGGCCCTATTTTCCTTCCACTCTTCATCTCCCTCAATGTTTTTTAATTTATTCCCTTATAATCTTTCTACATAAATAAAGTTACAATATCTCTCAAACGTGTTAAGATCACCTAAATAGATGTTATCCTCTATGTCTTCAATAAAAAGCTATAGAAGTACCTCTGTCATTGTCTCTTAATTTCATATTTCATTATGAGTTCCTCATCTTTTATACAACTAACTTCATTTAAGTCTCTAAATCTTTTGTTCCCTGGTTTTTTCTAACTTAAATATATCATTTTATCCATCTTTGGTTTCTAATTGTTGGTATAGTTTCACATAAGCTCTACTTTTAGCTTCTAAGATTATCTTTTTCGCCTCTTTCTTTTCCAATTTATAATTACTATTGGGTTCTATCTTAAGCTTATAAGCATAATAAACTCTTTTTAAAAGGGATTCTATTCCTGCAACTACCCAAAATAATCTTGAGCAACATAAAAACATGTGAAATTAATTTGATCAATGACGTAGTTCAAAACTCAAAGGGAAGGACCTAGAAGTTCCAAATGATAACTTGTAGAATTCCTATATTGAATCATCACAACAACCCAATATGAAGCAAAGGAATGAAACTATGGAAAATATAGATGCCCTTAGTAACAACACAAATGACAAGTTAGATGATTTTTTGGGGAATGGATACACAATTGTTGGTCCCTCCTTCTTTAGGAAAATATAAGATAGAAAGGAAAATAAGTCCAAGCTTAGTGGTAAATAATCCTTTATCTTAATGTCTATATTGGTATGGAATGTAAGGGGGTTAAATTGCAGTCTTAAATAGTAAGATGTTGAAGATATAATCCTAGAAAAAAAGTAAAGCTTAATAAAGTGCTTGATAGGTTAAGATTTTTAGGTGTTCAATGGTCTATTATCTCAAACCATTCCCATCAATATAATGGAATGATAGTGTTTACCTTTAATGCATCACTAATCTAACTCTCCAATATGGTCTTCTCAGAGCAGATGATACGTTATAAACTATTTGGAATATACTTATATTCCATTTAAAGTTTATATTTTTTATGATACTAAACTAAGGATTCAAATAATGAGGTTGTAAGATGATCATAAAATCATTCAAGGAAGAACTCATATATCATAGACATTTGTAGGTGATATGAATTGTGTTTTGTATGTGAACAAAGTTTAAGCCATCATAATCAATCACAAAAACATTGACAAGGAGTTGAGCCAAGTGGTTAGCTGGATTAAAGTCCTAGGCTTAAACTATATAAGACGTCTCTTTTCATAAGTAACAAACAATAAAAGGAATGGTTTATTAGAAATTAGCTCAATAGGCCTATAGTAAATGATTATTGGTTGAAGTAGTTTTCAAATTCTTTTACAAATTTTAATCCTACTTTATTTGTAGATCATTCTATAGTGAAGGTTATAAACCTCAGATCTTCCCTTTATTTTAAAACTCCTTTAATTTTTTTATAATTTTCTATCTAAAGTTGAAGGGTTTAAGGATGTTGTCAAGGCTGCATTGAAGTTAGAATTGTTAGTTGTAAAGCTTTCAAACTAATGAAGAAGCTTGGGTTATTAGAGAGGGGATTAAAGCCTTTCAAAATAAAACTTGCTTAAATACTATATCTAATATTCAATTAGCAAAAGATACCCTCATAAGAGTTTAAGATGAGTGTTATAGTGACACTTTTAACCATGAGTTAAGGTCTTTCGAATGCAAATACCTAAATGACTAATTTAGCCTTACAGCTCTATAACTCTCCTCTTAATTAGAAAGTAAGAGTGAACTAGCTGAGGGAAAGGGATAACAACACCAAGCTAAATCTCCTTTTTAGTTTATGATAAAGGGAATCTATGTAAGGATAAGGTCAGGATTGGAGAGATTTCCTTGAATTTCTAGAAGAATTTACTTGGATAAAGTTTAAAATATGGCTTAATAGATGTGGGCCTAAGCAAATTCATTGATGAATCTATTGATCATGACATCAAAGCTGACCTTATAAGGCCTTTATTACTCAAGAGATCAAAGAAGCACTCGTAAACTTGAATCCTAACAAATATTTGAGGCTAGAAGGATTTAGTTCTCACTTTTTAGACCATTTAGAATATTACTAAAGAATTGGTGGTGGGAATTCTTCATTAGTAGAAGAATTGTAAGGGAATTGAATAAAACTAACATATCCTTGATTCTTAAAAAAAAGAATCCTACTTCCATAAATGATTTTTTCCTATGTCTTATTATAACATATTTTTAAAAATGGTCTCTAAAATTCTAGTTGCTAGATTGAAGGAGGAACTTAAAGTAATTATTAGCTCCAATCAAGGGGCTTTTATCTCTAGTAGATCAGTTGGAGATATATACTATTAGTTTAGGAGTTGTTTAAAGATTATGACACTAAGGCTTCAATTAAAAGTTGTTACATGAAAATATACTTCTTTAAGGCCCTTTAACTCCTTAGAATGGAACTTTATCTTCAATTATCGTCAGGTATTTGGATTTCTTGTGCTTTTCATGGAATGAATTTATGCATGTATCTCCTTTACATCCTTTTTTGTTCTAGTTAATGGAACTCCTTCAAAGACTTTTAGTGGAGCTAAGGGAATTAGACAAAGGGACCCCTCATCCCATTATCCACTCACCCTTGCCATTGACACTCTCACAAGGATAATTAACTTCAACATTAAAGCTAATAGTTATTTTGTGTATCACTTTAAATGAGGAGAATTAAAAACAATCGTTTTGTGGATGATCATATACTTTTTTGTGGTACAGACTCAATTCTCTTCAGATATTGAAGAATTGTCTAAATTATTTCTCTTAGTTGTTTGGTTTAAAGGTTAATATAGATAACATAACATCTATATTTCTTCAAATGTGTTAGATATTCACCAACTTAGTTCCATTTATGATTTGATAATTAATCATACTCCCTTTAAATATCTAAAAATGCCTATATCTACTAACAAGCCTAGGTTTGTTGATCTTATTCCCTTAATGGAAGTTATTACAAACATAATCAATTCTTGGCAAAATAGATTCTTATCTAATACATGTATATTACAATTAATTTATTCAATTGTGAGGAATATCCATATCTATTGGAGTACCATCTCTTCCTTCCTTGAAAGCTTATCAAGGAAATTAAAAAATGCATCAAGATTTTCTTATGGTTAGGAAAAGCTAAGAATTCTAAGGGTGTAAAAGTAAAATGGTAGGAACTTTGGTTACCTAAGGAGGAGGGGGCTTGGGATAGTTCCTATCCAGGTAATGTAATATGCTCTATTAGTCAAAAGGATACAGAGGCTATTTATTGACAAAGAGGCAACATATTCTAAACAATGCATGAGTATTAGTTAGCTAGAACTAACTTTTAGCAACTAAGGATCAATATAGAGCACTCCTAAAGCTTAGTCTAAATACTTAGACTAGAAGACTGACTTTTCTCATCATTTAAGGGCTTTATAAGGAATGAAATGAATACCAGGCTCTAGTGTGATAACTAATGCAATTTGGGGCCTTTGCATATGAGAAATGAGTTGTCTTCTTTTACATTAAGAATTCAATAAAATGCCGAAGTCAATGAATTATTTTTATATGGAAATTGGAATTGCTGTTTTAGGGGATCAACTAGTATTACTAATAATTTGCCTTCATGTAATCTGAATGTAACATCCCGTTACCGATGTGAGGGCATATCGGTAATTTGGATGGCTTGAGTAGTGAGTGCATTCGTATATAGTTTGCATGTATAGCGATTCAGCACCAGTGACATGAGTTAATTTCACATGCATCATAGTGACATGCATTCATGATTATTCCAGCATTTAATTGTGATATCTGAGTTGAGTTGTGAACTGTGGAAATTAGAATTATTAGTGATTGAGAATTTGAAGAGCATTGAGTTGAATAATTGAGTTAGAGTGAGAAAATAAATTTATGGAACTTGAAATTGAGATCTGAGTGTAGAATCTAGTGTTTTACATTTTTGAGAAATTTTGGAAATTTTTCCGGAATTTTTAGAGATAAGTGATCGGACCGGAATAGTGACC
>JANTNU010000005.1:14102715-14114641 GCA_024752395.1 Erythroxylum havanense | reverse complement strand
ATTAATTTCGAAAATATTGTTTAATTTGATAATTCCGAATGACTAAATTTATTGTTTTGGAATGATTTAAGAAATTGTTTAAATTGTTTGAATTCATTGTGTTTGATTTATTGATAATTTAACTATGTGTTTTCGAAAAATCAAGAAGAGAAAAGTTTTGAAAAAATTTATTGTTCATTTTTTTCAAAAAAATCAAGAAGAGAAATGTTTTGAAAATTTATTGTTTATGATTTCGAAAAATCAAGAAAGAAATTATTTACGAATTTTACTGTCTATGATTTTGAAAAATTGTTTTCGAATGATTAAATATGTTTATGTTTTAAAATATAACTAATTAAATTATTTCGAAAAATCAAGAAGCAAAATGTTTATAAAACTTTGTTTATGAAAATGTTCGGAAAAAAAATTATGATTTCCGAATACTTTTGGAATTGATTATAAAATATTGTTTATAATTTTGAGAAGGTGCATTTTGGCCCAACAATGTCCGTTAAACGGACATTCACGGGTCATCTTTAGTAAATTGCGATTTTTGACCCATTTAAAGGCAAAATCTGACTTTATAGTCTTCATTAAAGTTGTAGATATAAAAGTCTACTTTCAAATGGTTCAAAAACGAAATCAATCAGACATTTTTGGTGAAAGTTATGACAATCGCGCCAAGACATATTACTGCATGATTGAGGTTATGAACATGTTAGATTCTTTCAGTTATAACTCCCTCGGCCGAGCTCCAAATTAAGTGATTCTTGAAGCGATAGATTTCTAAGACATGAATTTATCTCTCCATGAAAATTGGGATCTTTTGGATTTTTATTTGAAAAAGTTTGATTGTAAGGAAGTGAGAGGTCAGTTTAGAGAGCATGATTGAGGTATAAACACGCTTTAAAATTTTAATCATATCTTGAGCTATATAGCTCCGATCGAGGTGATTCTTGCTTAAAAACAAAATAGAGGCTTAGAGCTATGATTTCTTTGAAGAAGTAAAATTGAAATTCTTGTTTGAAGATTTCCAAATTCTGTTCAGAAATAAGAGAAATGAGTTTGAGCATGGTGACTAATTTTATGTGGGCACGCCATTGAACAAATTGTGAGGAAAATTATTGAGATGTTATAAGAATGAAGATGAACCAATGATGGTCAAGTTTCATGATCCAAAGTTGAGCTCCGCAAACAGGATCCAACAGATGTGGTATCAAAACAAGTGTTGGATTCCGCAAGCAGGACCCAACACTTATTCAGAGAGCACTGGTGAGTAAAAAATGGATTCCGGTTAAGGAATCTAAAGGTGAGCCAAGTATTAGTCATTTACTTTTGTTGATGATTTGCTAATTTTCAGTAAGGCTTCAACTAAGCAGGTTAAAATGGTCCGTGAGATGTTGGATGTGTTTTGTATGACGAGTAGGCAGAGGGCTAATCTTTCTAACTCAAGAATTTATTTTTCAAATTATGTTTATCATGTTATGAAGTCCCGGTTACAACAGTTGCTGGGAGTAGCAGTTACTTCAGACTTAGTTTCGTTGTTGCATGGTCGTACTTCAATTATTCATTATAAGCACATTGTGAGTTCGGTGGAGACTAGGCTGGCTAATTGATGTTCTAAATTTTTGAGTCCCGTTGGGAAGGAAGTGCTTATTAAGTCTTCTATTTCTTCACTACCAATTTACATGATGCAAACGGTTTAGTTACCTTCCTCTATTTGTGGTTATTTAGATCGTTTGGCTCATAATTTTTATTGGAGTTCCTCGCAGGATAGCCGTAGGCTACATTTAGTTGGTTGGAATTGACTTATTCGACCAAAGAGTTGTGATGGTCTTGTTTTAAAAAGTTTTAGATTGATGAATGTTGTTTTATTGGGTAAGTTGGGATAAAAGTTATTTTTTAATGATTCTGCTTTGTGGGTGCAAATGTTACGTCAGAAATATTGTAATTGTGGCTCTATTCCTTTTTGCTAAGGGTTCAGATTCCAGTTTATGGAAGGGAGTAGTTAAAAGCTTTAATTTGTTATTTCCTCTTTCAGTTTGGAGGGTTGGGGATGGTTCTTAGATTAGTCTTTAGTTTGATAATTGGTGCTCAGGGGGTCGTTTAGTGGATCATATGGATGGTTTGACAGTAGGAGAAGAATATTTTCGAGTAGCACATATAATTAATGATGGTTCTTAGGATTTTTCGGGCTTATATTCTGCAATTCTAGATATTCACAGGGAGGTTATTTAGGCAATTCCTTTGTCTTTATTTACTTCGATACAGGATACTATGTCTTAAAGTTTTTCTTCGAATAGTGCATATTTGATTTGAGCAGCTAATAACGCACTTCTTGTAGAAGAGGTGTCTAATATTTCTGTTTTGTCTTTTTTTTCTTGGTTGTGGAAGGTGATTGGTCCATCGAAATTGAAAATTTTCTTATGATTACTTACAAATTCTTTGTGATTCTCACAAGGTGTAAAATATATTCTTTATATGTTGAGTCTCCTTTGCATTGTTGCGTGATTGTAATCGTGCAGTTGCATGGTGGCAATAGTGGGATGTTTTTGATGATTTTTTATTGCGGTGGATTTGGTTGATTAGCTAGCTTTGAATCTGTGTGCTCATGGTGTGAGTCCTTTTGGTTTTGACTGGGCACATTGGTTTCTAGCAGGTATTTGGTAGTTATAGAAGGCTCGAAATTTATGGATCTTTCAAAAGGAGTTTATTTCCTTAGAAAATTTGAATGGTTGTGTCTTTAAAGTTGCAATGAATATATCCTTGCTTTCTGATTCAAAATTGAAGCTTCAAGATGTGAGATGTTGGATTGGTTAGACTACACCACCAGCTGGTTGGGTAAAGTTGAATTGTGATGGTAATTTTATTGTTAATCTTGGGCTGACTAGGGGTGGAGGGTTGTTGTGTGATTCATTTGATCATTGGCTAGGAGGTATTAATTTCGAATTGGTGTTTCAACTATCTTGGTGAGAGAGTTATGGTCCATTCGAGATAATTTGATTTTTGCATAGGATCACGGTTTTCGGCAGGTCGTGGTAGAATCTGATAGCATAGAGATGGTGCGAATGGTGACTTGTGATGTTATCTCTTCACATCTCCTATCTGTTTTGATTGTGGTTATTCAAGCTTTACTTGCTAAGAATTGGAGTTGTTCTATTAGACATGTGATTTGTGAAAGTAGTTTTGCAACAGATTATCTGGCTAAATTAAGCCATGACATTTCTTCAAATTTTCAAGTTTGGGACGATATTCCTAAAGCCTTCTTCTTGATTATATGGGTTGATGTCTATAATATTTTTTTTATGAGATAGTTTTAATTTTCTCTTATTTGTATTAAAAAAAAGTTGCAGGAAAAGCAAGATGCAATGACGATGCATTATGCTATAGGGTTTCACAACAAGTAAAGACCTTTCCTTGAAACCACGGTCTTACATATCTTCATATCTGCTAATCTAGTAGACTAAGTAAAGCTTGTAGCTGCTGGACCAACAGACCAATTTAGGAATATTTGTTATTTTTGTCAGTTGTAAGCAGCAAAGCACTGACTCCTATCTTGAACCCTTGATGAGTGGTTATCTCTTGTGTAGCACTTTTATATTCCTATCACCTTGGCCAAGCACGTACGTTTGCATAAGATTGCATAAGAAAATAGATGATATTCAATGATCAGTTTCTCACTGTTTTGGTTTGGTTGGTAACGGAAATTCGTAGTTTGTATTTATAGATGTGGATCGTGGTTTTTATAGCCCGTGAGAAATATTAGATGTTATTGACTCTTCTGGGCTTGAGAAATGTGTTCTTTTTTTTTTATTTTGACTTGACCTAGACCTGAAGGTTACTCTCATTTTGTGGACTAGTGTCTACGGGCTTTGGGATCTATAACAGTAAACCTCCTCCTCACACTGCTACGGCCTACGAGTCTTAGAGTTACAAAGTAACTTCTTCTCCCTGTCATTAGTTTAGGCAGAGGGCAAGTTAATTTTGGTGAAGCAATTAGAGCATGACATGATTCATCCCTTGGCAAACGAAAGCATTCTCTCTCGGGTAAGTAACCAAAAGAGAAAACTGAAAATCTCCGATTGTCATAAGAAGGTTTGGTAAGGTAGCAAACCTAGTCCTGTTGACAAATTTGTGGGCAGAAGGTTTGAATTAAAGTACCTTTTTTTCTTAAAAAAACAATATACAATATAATAGTATATGTTAGAATTGGAAAAGGACTAAAACTAAAACAGCGTGTCCTTTTCAACTTTCTGGTGCTCCCAAATATCAACTCTCAAAGTTTTCAAAATTCAAACCTCCAAAAGCAAATGCCAGTCTCTCAAAATCTCTTACTTTTTTCCTTTTTCTAACACAAACCAAACAATTTTATCATTAAAGGCCGTGATATATATGGAATGAAATGTTCTTTTCCATTTACTCTATTTCCTTCACACATTTAATAAATATACGACTAAGACGAGATGAATCGAAATAAATAAAACGGTACCAACATATATATGTTCTTATACACTCTAATCCATCCAAAAGTAAAGCTGCCCTCAAGAGGGGATAGGGTTCCCTAAAGGACCTGGCGGTTAAAAGGGACAATACCTGGCCGGTGAGGATCCCGACTGAAACCAAAAAGACGTCTTTTTGATTTGGGACGGACCCAACTCAAATTAGTATTGTCCCATTTGATTGCCTAGGTCAGCTCAAGTAGTGAGAGGCGTGCACTTAAGTGCAACAAAACCCTAAGGTCCCAGGTTCGACTTCCCAAGACCCCAAGAGAGGATAAGGAGGTAGATTACCTAGGCAACCAAAGAGGACAATACAAATTTGAATTAGGTCCGTCTCAAACCACTCTTTAATTTTACAAATAGGTTTTTCAAATTCCCATATATATATAACACTGCCATAAGAGTAGTCTATTTACTTATGAAGTAATTCAATGGTGAATATTTAATTCACCTGCAAAAAGATGAAAAATGTTTATAGCGGTTTGGTTTAAATAATAGAGGAATAAATTATTAATTAAATAAAAAGAGGAACGGATAAACTCCTAGCGGTACTTGCGTTCCCAATCCCCGACGGCACGTAAAGTAAACAATATTAAAATAAATAAGTCAACAATGCGTTTATAAAACGACGCCACTTTTTTCTTTCTCTCGCAAGTCACAACACTGCACCATATCCGATGCGGAAGTTCAAACTTCTCGTGTGGGTGTGGCTCTTAAATATATAAGATCTTAATTAATGTTTACTTGCTACTTCTCCTTCCAAAACAAAATTCACATAGTTATATATACGGTTAAAATATTACACTACTAGGGTTATGATTTATGAAACTACACCTTATATGCAAAAACAAGAAGTAAAATATATAATTTTTCTATTTTTATTATATCTTTAAATAAATCAAGATGAACATTATTTGAGATTTATCATATATAATTTTACATTCATTTTTATTTATTAGGTATTAATACTAATAAATAAGATGACTATAATTCATATTTTCATATATATATGTATAGGAGTTGATGCCTGCCTTCACTTATATTTAAGTCAATTAATTTTGATTTCCTACATGAACAAGTTTTTTATTAGTTCAAAATAGCTACATGCATGGTAAGTTGAAAAGAAAAACAAACCTTATTGATACTACTCAACAAAACGTCGTAGAATATAAATTAGGACAAGTCCTTTTCAACTGAATCTCAATTTTTTTTCTTTGTGGCACAAGCATGTAAATTAATAAGTTCTTAAAGTTAATGCCAATGTCTATTGCCACCACCTCAAGTATGTACCTTTCATTGAACACTGTCTTTGCTGAGTCCAATAAGTATGCATGACCCACTTCCCTTCCTCCTCTAAATTCAATCTTCCCCTTAATTAGGCTACTCTGGCATGAAATTCCCTCTTAAATTCGAAAGAAACTCGACGTTGAGTTGGCTACTGCTTGGCCAGTTGTTAGTTAGTGGAGAAAATTCACGAACAAAAAAAAAATGTTTTAAATAAAAGTTAGAAGAACAAATTAACAACGTATCGGCCCATCCTTGACGGCAAGTAAAGCAATAGAAAAGTCAAATCATGTGTTTTGAAAATTAACGCCGCTTTTAATGCCTCGCTTCTATTCTTCTTTGTTTTTCTCTGCACAATAACCGGCAAATTTACCTACCCTTTGAGAATCCAAACTTCAAGTATGACTCTTAAACTGCATGCGTATTAAGATTTTAAATTTTAATCCTTCCAAATTCCAGCACTAACCAACCATTTTGCTATCATAAATTGCATAATGTGGTTTTCAAGCTATACCTTAATTATATACATTAATTAAAAGAGCACAAAACAAAATCTCTTTGATTGGTGAGGCTTATCATATGTAAACGCATCTGTTAAAAAGTTGGTGAAGCAGTAAGTAGAAACTAACAACAGACTTAGTTTAAGTATGGGAGTTGGTGCCCTGGCCTCAAGTGCATAAATATAAGTAGGGATTAATTGTTTTTTAACTTGAATAGCCAAACATTCGTTCAACTTGGCAGAGTTTGGTGGAACACTTGTTCTATTTTATTCTTAATTACTTCATAGGACAATCCCGTAAACTGATCAAACTTTCCTTTACTTATACAGAAAAAAGGAGAATTAAAGTGTTTGTTTAATAATTCACTTTTACAAGTATCGATTCCAATCCAGGAGGACATCTACTTGATTAAGTCTGTCTCGCGCTTTCTTGAAAAGACTGAATATATAAGCTCCTCCGAAATGATAATGCAATCACACCACACGCCCCAGTGTCTACGTCGCCAAATTATTACAACTACTCAGCGCTTTCCCTCTTAAAACCCAGAAAAGAAAACCATCATCTTAATGCAAACCAACACGAATCTTATAATTAACGCACCCTTTTTCACATCAAAAGTGCAAAGTCTCCCAACATTCCCACCATGTAAGCTTCCACTTGAACAAAAGCTAAGCCATACCACGTCAAGTGATTAGACGTTACTAATTAAAAAAATAACAATTTTAATTTATTAGTTAAAAACAAATTTAAATGCTGCATAATAGTTCAAGTTTTAACAAAAAACAAAAGTACTTTACCTCATCTTTACTGCCTATACAATAGCTTGCCATTAAGTTACTTCACTTGCCCAAATTGAAAGTTAGAACATATATAGAATAACTCTCTGTCAATAGAGTTTATCACCTTTATTAGAATCCATAGCGTCATGGGATGCAGAATTATCCATGTATAGCTTGTGGAAAATTCAAGAATTTGACTTAGTACATACTATATACAGCATCTGATATTTTCCTCTTCCTGGTTGGTTGTTGCACTTGCAGTGGACATGCAGCATACTTGCAGTGGACCTGCAGCATCGCATTGTCGACGTGGAAAGGCGGTGGTGCGGGAAAACTGAAGACACCGGCGGCTGGATCTTGAACAAGTAATAATAATACATTGAAAATTTTAAAAGCTATTGCACTAATTTCAAAAAAAATCCAAAAAGCTGTACAATTTATAATCTATTAGTATCTCCGACTAAAACTCTTTTTTCAATAAACCATTATAATTGTATCTTGGATCCAAAAATTAAAAAATAAGTGAACCTTGACTTCTTGGAAACGTGAACCCTTCATCTCCTGATTTTGTCCGTCTCTCCTAAAAATGCAACTTATTAGTAATTATCCTGCAAAGGGAACAGAGTTGTCTTGCCAATCACCCACGGCACGTGACCAATAACAATGTGTTTTGAAAAACATCGCCACGTTTTCCTTTATAATTTCTCTCATCAGATTTCAATGTATCCAAAAATTCAAAAGAGGGTCTAGTATAAGAAGGTAAAGAAGAGGACAACTAACCTGAGAGCTTGGCATAGCTGACACATTTTGTTGTTTAATTAAGAAGTTAAGGGTTTGACTCTTGAGAATGTAGCAAACTCCTAAGCCAACGGTAGCCCCTTTTGATTTGAGATGTTTCCGTCGCGGAGAGATGAGTCCCCAAACTAACCCTTTTATTTAAAAAAAGGACAACTTGAGTGAGGGTTTTCTTGTAATTAAATAATTTTTTATAGCTACATGTGTGCTAATATATAAAGAATATAAAATAACACATACATTAAAAATTTAATCCAGCAATATAAAATATGTTAAGAATATAATCCTAATAACACATACATTACATAATTTTATTAATTATAATTTATCTAAATCTTTTAGATGTATATATCATCTTAATTTGATTTATGTATATTAATTAGTTTTAAATTTAGTGTAGAATTACGTTTAATTTATTGATGCCATGCGAGTGTTTAGTGATCGTTTGCGATCGTAACACTTCCTTAGTGTGGGATATAAGTCGGAACGACACACAGGCGTCCCGGTGTGTACCCTACGGTAAGGGGGCGCTACAAGGTTAATGGCGACGTCAATCTTGAGGTGGGCGCCGGCGGTGGAGTAGGAGTGGCGGCAGAGGGATGAGGGTGGCGTGGGGAGGAGGGTGATGAATCTTGATAGATGGGAGTTGGGGTTGATCATTTAGAGACTTGAGTATTGCTTTCTCACTACTATCAACATGCAACCATCGTTGCTCTATCCGTTGCCATTGCAAGTCGCCATTGCGCCAATAAACATTGCCATTAATATCTCTAAGATTTCTAGATCCTGGTGTTTCGTTTGTTTATTGGATACGCCGAGTATCTTCCTACAAGCCCAGGTTTTTCCTTTTCTATGTACTTTTTAATCTTTAATCATTTAGTACAGAGAATAAGAGGAAGATATGAAGATCTAGTTTCTGAGTCAGAAAGAGCCACCACCTATAAAACTTTCCATGACTTCATTGTAAAGATATGCTCTGTTTCTTTTTTAAGATCTATAGTGTGTACGTCAATAAGAACACAAAACGTTCTTAAAGTTCCCGATAACGGCAAAGGTACAATCTTTTTCGTGACTTATATTCTAATTAGTAACAGCTTACCATCTTTGTTGTTAAGTGTATTGTGTTCTTTGCTTTCACTTTTTTGTCGTGTGTTACTTGTTGCTATGTCGTCTTCTTCAGTGTCATTGCTCTGTGTCCCTATTGTCGTGATTCCTTCCATACGGTGGAGGGTTGCAGACGATGATGCGATCCGTAAACAGTAAACCCTTTGGCATCGATGACAACTGTGCTGTATAGAACATCCTGACAAGTATGGTAAGACCTCTGCTATCCTGGCAAGGTCTGGTAAGAACTCTGCTTATAAGTCTCCTACTGGACGTTTCTTTATTATCACACTTTGGTTTATTATTATTATTATATTATGTTATATTATATTTTTTTTAGTTTAGTATTTTCTTTACTGATTATTATATACACTATATATATTTTTTGTCTGTTTTTAATGAATTTGTTTCTATAATCTACATTATTCATATATTGTCTTATTCATATGTGGGTCTATTGGAAACAATCTCTTTATTATGTAGAAATAAGATTACGTACTATCGGACCTCTACAGACTCTACTTCATTGTGAGATTTCAGACTAGGTGATAACGACGACGACGACGATATAAATTAATGTAAAGGTAAACGTTTGATGAATATTACAAATTATTTATGTGCAGTAATTGCTAATAACCAATTTCCATCTTACAATGAATACCGAAACAGGCGAAGTCCATGCAACTCAATTATTTGCCATAATTTTCTTCAATTAATTTCAAACAACTTCCATACAAACTAAAAGAAAGGGTTAATCTAGAATCTCATTACACATCCATGAATAATTACGACCCCCTTGCCCATACTTTTGGCGCACAATTAAGGGACAGAAAACTAGAAAAATGCAAAGGCAAATGTCTGATCCCACGTCATAAGGCCTTGAGCCCGACAAGGATTCAAAGAGCAGCTGGCCCCCACATATCAGCATTCTGTCCTACTCGTTGACCAACTGATGATGGACCCCGCATGTAGACTCAGACAGACTGACACCAACACATTTCTCTGTATTCTTTCCTCATCCTTCTCTATCAAATGACTATATATAGATTCTTACCCCCCACTAGTTGACAAAATAACTTGGCATACACTCGTCTTTCGAATAACTATCTAAAGTATTTTCCAGAAGCTTTGATTACGAGAACCATCCTTATTTTATTTGCACATAAATGAAATTTTCCATTTTATTTATTTTTTTATTCGAATTTATAAAATATATTCGATTTTTATAGGAATTGGAAGTCCGAAATTCATTAAGGCAGACAAATGATGAATCTGTTTGTTTGCAAAGTTTAACAAGATGCAACAATAGTCAACGTAACTCATACAAATATCAAACCAAGTTTTGCTTTCTTGTTGACAACTACACAAAAATATCAACGCGTTTTAGTTTTAATATAAGTAGACTAGCTAGCAAGTGGAAGTCAATCAATACTTCTATAAATAAATAAGTGTGACCTTAGGGGAAAAAATTATATCCATATTGCATTAAAAGTAAAAACATTGAATAATATAAATTTGTTTTTTTTCCTAAACAAGCACTGTTAAAAGATAGAGAGAGAGGGGGAGGGTTTCGTTTCAAAGTTCAAAAGTATCGCGTGACATTACATGCGATTTGTCGTTTAGTTCCTAAAATTCACGGCAACCAACAAACCCTTTGACTTGCAGCCAAAGTTAAAAGCAGGGACCCAGGCATAATAAGAGAGAGAGTAAAGAGTGATCTCCAATTTTCCCACTTCTAGATGCCACGTCAGAAATAGTTTTCCCTCCATTGCGTGAGAGAGCATTTTGCATTAAATAAATTAAGAGCAGGTCTTTTCTGACTTTTTAAATTAATTTACCAATAAAAAATATATAATGACTTTCTAAATAAGATATTGAAGGTGTACCGCTACCGGAGTAAGTAATTTGGTTTAATAATGAAGAGCTGTGATCAGGACAAAAGAAGAGCGAGAAGGGAATTGGTGTCCTTTTTGACTAAAACCCATCCAAAAAGACAGACAGTCCTTTTCTCACTTTCGATCCTGACCGTCCATTTTTTTTACCCCTGTGACTCATGTGTCCTGTTGACTTGGCAACGAAAGATACCTGGACGAGAGGGTAAAATAAAATCTAATAAATATTTTTTGTCATCTCCCGATCTCCTTTCTTTTATTTTTATTTTTATTTTTTGAAAAAAAAACTTAAGTTGTGGCAATGTAAACACTGTAATTTATATTAGAAACATAGGAAAAAAAAGGTTTAGTGAAATTATGACGTTGGATTTATTTTCCCAAATATAATTAAGTAAAATTTGTAAATATGTTTTTCGGGACGCCTCAAAAGCAATATCAGAGCAATCCTAAAGACAAAGAGGCACATAAAGTGGGACGGTGTCGGTTTTCGTGAAGTTTACCACCACAACTTTAGCTTTATGCAATTATCCCCTTTTTATTTTGTATTAATTGCAACATCTCTTTTTATTTTTTTGAGTTTTAATATACACAAATTAGAATTTTCCAAGGGTTTAAAAACCGGACTGGACCGACCGGTCTAACCGAAATTTATCTGAACCGGTCATGTGTCCGGTTCGGTTTTAGTTAATAACCTTTCTATATGAAAACCGGCCGATTTATCATAAAATCGGACGGTTTTCTGACAAACCGATTATTTGATAACCAGATTTACGCTTCTATTCTTATCGCTTCACCTTCTTTTCTACGCCTCCATCGCACATTTCTTTTCTTTCTTCTCTCTACTGCTCCATCGCACAAAAATCAGCTCACTTTTTGAGTTTTTTCCATCTTCTCCGGATCTGGTATCACTCTTTTTCTTTCTTTCTCCACAGTCTTTGCTTTTCTTCTTTTTTTTTTTAAAGTTTCTGGTGTAATAAGATCTGGTTGATAGTGAAGTGGTATTTGGTGACTCCCGACTGAGATCTAGTGTTTGCTTGAGTTTTGAATTTTCAGATCAAAATTTTTATTACATGGGTAAACGAAGAGTGAAGAAG
>JANTNU010000005.1:14047337-14057792 GCA_024752395.1 Erythroxylum havanense | reverse complement strand
TTTATTCATAAAGTCTGTACATGACTATGAACAAAATGCGCTAAAGGGGATTGCCTTTAGGGCACTACTCTAACAGGCATCACTTCCTCTTCCTCCTCCTCTTCCGAACCCGTTCGGCCCGCACTCGCTGGCACGATCGGCAACGATGCCGACACGACAGGACGGTCTTCAATGGGCGGAGGGGCCAGCAACATTGTAGAATGGCCAGGCTCCACTGGCGGAGTGGCGCTTTCACCGGTCTCTGCCCTTCTCTTCTTCTCCTTCCCTTTGGCTTGCTTTTTGGATTTTAGGAGGAGGGGCGAACCCAGCAAAATCTCCTACCCTCACCATGGTTGCACAACAATAAAACAGGTCAGAAAGAGAAACCAATACTAAAAAATACAGCAAGTAATTCAACCACGAGGGGTCAACCAGACAAGGCGGTTTCCTCTCCTAGCCCGCTAATTCGTGGTGGGGGGTCGATTAGAAAATAATCGACCGAAGCCCCCCCAAAATATCCTTGGACGAGCCGAACGAAGTCGTATCAGCCGAGCTCTTTTATGTGACCGACCACCTCCCACTCCTCTCTACTAAGAGATACGCTCGATGCGTCATTCCACCGCTCGGCTAAAGGATACCTCCACGGCTGAGACTCGCAGGAGGATCCTGACTCGCAGGAGGATCCTGGGGACTTCACAAAAAAGTATTTCTTCCGCCAAGAAGTGATTTTCGAGGGCGTTCCAGCCGGACGAAATCGGGCATCCCTATACTATTGGTGAGGGATCCTGGCCCCAGAGCTTGAGCTCTAATTTATTCTCAAAAAATGACGGAGGATATCAATCGAAGGAGGGCAGTCGAACTGATGGCACAACAAAGCCAAACCGTTGATGAACCTCTAGCCGTTCAGAGGGATTTGACTCGGTATTAGCTAGTAGGCAGTGCACACCTTGTTAACAATTGGGGCGTACGGAAGCCTCATACCGCCCACCGAGAAAAAACTATCAGACACAACAAAATACCCACTCAAGTTGTGGATTCGTTCCTGATTAAGGGCCAGCTGGGGTCCCTAGGACGTGGGGATATTGTTCCTAAGTATTGACCAATTCAACTCTCCCACGGTCATCGTCGACGCATTTCTCGGCGGCTCCTCCACAACCAACCCATCCTTCCTCTCTCTCGTCGATATTTCCTCAGTACCTCCTATCATACTTCTAGAACTGGCCGTCGACATGCTTACTAAGAAGAAAACCTTTGAAAAAAGTTTAGAGGAGAAGACGAGGGAAAGGGGCATACCTATTTACTAATTTGAAGTTGGAAAATCGGACGACGAATGAAAGAAATTTCCGGGAACTGAAAGCAAGAAAGAGCAAGTGAACGTAGAGTGAAAGCAAGAGAACGAAACAAACATGAAGAGCACTTATAGAAGCACAGTCGAATGAGCGATCCAATCAAAGTGCGACGCATGGAGAAAATCCGAGCCAAGCTCAGACACGTGGCAGAATTTGAGCTGAGGTAAATTAGGGTTATTCGAAATCCGGAGCGGCGCAACAATTGAAAGGGCGTACATGACAGCTGCACACCGGTTACAAGGACGATACGTTTCAGATTCCGAAAAGCTGTCAGAGGGCACACGCCGTCGATAATGATTAAATAAGGTACCTTCACGTACTCAGCATAGATGTTCGCCTGAGCTCTCTTGATACGAGCTGTCCCGCAATAAGTGCCAATGCCGATCGATCGGGACTGGCAACCGATCGATCCTCTCACTGGCAACCGATCAATCGGGACACTCAACCGATCGATCCTAGCACTGGCAATCATGTACTATCCGTTAATGCCCGTCCGATCGAGCCTATTACGAGCTGTCTTATGAACGAGCTATAAGATCCTTACATACTCCTTCGACCCTTCTCTTTGCTCAGACTCGAGGAGTAAGGGGGCTTATGGTCGGGTCGATTGTGCTAGGCCCAGGCCCAGTCCACGAATCCGTGGCCCATTCGCAGGTGGACGTCTCCCATGCACACGTAAAGACTTAAACCTAGCATCTGCTCCATATATAAGGTATAGTTCTGCCATAACAGAGGTACGTGATCAAAAAACCTAGTTTCACCATTCTCAAGCAATCCTACCCAGACAAAGAACTGACTTGAGTGTTGGAGGGGCTTATCGGGAAACAACCCCCGGCGTGCCTTTCTCTATTTTGCAGGAACCTTCAAGCTAGAGCTCTTGGGAGAAGCAGTAAGCTCCATGGATCCAAACGGTAATATGCAGTCTCGCCAGAACCAGGCAGAACCAGCCTGAAACCTCCTATATAAAGCGAGTATCTTTCCTCGACTAATCAACTAACATGCCTCTACCCCTCTTCAAAAAATTACACAGTCAGGCTACAAATATCCGTCACCTTCAATACGTAATCATGCTCTCAAAAAGAGGTAATTATTATCAGTAACCATCAAATAACATTCTCAAGCCTACAACCAACTTAAGCATAGAGTGTTTATGCCAAAAAACTGTCTCACAACTTATAAAAGGACTAGGCCCATATGATGATAGGCGAAGGATCAACCCTAGGTGAAAGACCCAACCTTATAAAAAGAAATTTCAAATCTAAAGCTATCTATAGATGTTTACAAAGATGTTCTATGTTTATAAAATTTGTAAGTTGGATTGTTTGAAAATGGATGTTATTTAAGGAGGTATGAATATTTATATAACCTAAGAAACATGATGTTATAATTACAAACACTTAATATGTTATTGTCAAAATTTAACAACTATTATTTTTACAATTAATAATCTCTAATGCCTCAAACAAACCTCATATTTTAGTTCAAAAGATATGAAGGATGGAACAACTTAATTTCAAGATAAATTGTAATAACCTAAAAAATTTATCTTCAAAAAATTCATTTCATAAATTCAAACAACTTCTCAAAATATCTACATAGATTATGAATAAATTGGTACAGTAAAAAGAGTTGGTGCAACTTAGAAACTCACAATTAAATACTATATAACTAGCATTTTCCATTATTCAACTCTTGGTTAATATCCAATAGTTATTGTCAACATCATTTTCAAATTATCTTTAACATGCATGTGAAAATCAAGCTCCAAATCTACCAAACCAATTTTAGCTTATTCACATTAGGAATAAATAGATGTGGAATTTAATAAAATAATATGTTTCTTCTTTTTCTTTTGGAAAACGAATAATGTATTAATTCCAATAGGGACATTATGATCTAAATACAAAAGGACACTACCACGCTAAATTACCCCTTAATATAAAAACAAAAATTAAGTTCCCTCACACTCATAACCAAGCAAATTTCATTACTTAGCATCTTTCGAAAAAAAGTTACATTACTTAGCATTTGAGTTCCTATAGTGTGGTTTTGTTTCTGTTAATATTTTAGCTCCTTAAGTTGGTGATAATTGCCATATGTTGGTTTTAAATGAGCTAATTCCTTACTTTAAGCCTCTGATTCTAATAATTTGCTTGATCTAGTTAATGGTCAAGTGTGCCCAGTCCATCATGCTTCTATTACTTGCTTAGAATATCTTTGGATTCATGTGGATCCATATTGAGTAAACTATATAGCTAAAAGTTAGCATTAAAATCTTATTATTGTAGGTTTTTCTATTTACAATGATTTGTGAGCCAATTTGCAATCTGATTCCACTCTGTCATTGGGTAATATAAGTTGCATAGCTGTTGAATTGAAGTCCAAAATCCTTGAGTGATCCTACAATTGAAGAAGTGCTCCACATTCTCATTGTATTGGTTACATGGTCCATATAGAGGATTAATACCACTCATTAACTTCATTAGCTTTTCTTTGGTTATAAGCTTATCTTTAATGGCTAACCAAAGTATAAAAGAAGATTTGGGAAGCTTAGAGCTATCCTAAACCAGCTTGTACCAGGGAATTTAGGGTACTAAACTCTGAAGCTAAAGCAACGTAATTTATTTGTGAATGATTTTGTATGATCTAGTAACTAAATAATCTTGTCTTATCATGTGACCCTCTTTCCTTTAGGGCATTGTCCTTTATTCTAGAGAAGCCCTTGAATATGTTAGACCATTTCCCACTCTCCAAGAATTTCTTGACTCTAGCTTTATTATGAATCAAGTGTCTCAACCATTGAAATTTACGAGTGAGGATAAATGGACTAAGACTATCCCAATTATTATGCAAGAATAATATTTAATCTATATTCCCAAATTTAAACTTAATCATACCTCGCACATTGTCTTTTAAATTGAGCAATTTAACTATAATCTATGAGGAATTTGTGTTTGCTAATTTCAACCAAAATTTTTGCTCCTTAAGGAACTGCGTATATAACTATTTAATCTATATTGATTCTTTATTCATAAGTATTCTCCAGATCTTTTTTGTTATTAAAACTTTGTTTATTATTCCACTACACCTTATATCTAAAACCCCCTCATTTTTAGGTGTATATACTTCTTACCACTTAACTTTTATATCTTTGAGAGTTCTTATATTGACTATAAAAAAAGTTTTATCGATATCTATTTCTTGATGATGTTCTTTGGTAGTAGAAAATGAGACAACTAAAATATTTAAGATTACTGAGAATAAAAGTTATCAGTTAAAACTTGCAGTAAAGGAAAGCCATTTGTTTTTCTAGTTGCTAACTCTCCTGTGTATAACTTTCAGTAAAGGCTTATAGTCACTACAACTTAGTCTTCTCATAGTAATGGGAACTACTAAGTACTTAAAAGGGGTGTCTTTAGCATTAAGGCTTATAATAGAGTTGAATAATGAGGCCTAAGGTTTGGCAGTTGTGGATAAGATTAGATAGCTTATACTAGGATTTAAGGACAATCTTAAGATAAGGCTAAAGGATCTAAGGGATTCCATTAGGGTCCTTATAGAGAATTCATTTGCTATACTAAAGAGTAGTAAGTCATCCATAAAGGATTATAATACTCAATTCTTTATATTTATAAAGATAGTTAAAATCTACTTGCCTTTCGATGTTGTATATCATAAATTCTATTCAACTTTTCCAGACATAATGTGAAAATGTACGGGGAGAGATGTTCCCCCAGTCTCTTGGCTCCTTTAAAGACTCTTATAGGCTCATCATTACATAGAATAATGAATGTAGTAGTTTGAATGCACTGTTATACCTAATTTCTAAATTTGGGGGAATCCTGAAGCTTTCAACATGTGTTGGATGAATTGCTAACTTACTTATTCAATAACCTTTTAAAAGTCTATCTTAATAACATAAAGTTTAAGGCTTACCTTCTTGTGGTATCTTTTGAATAATTCTAGTGCTAGCATAAAATTGTCTCATATGCTGTAGCCTTTACTGAAGGCACCTTGGTAAGGACACACTATAGATCTAACCACAACTTTGAGTCCATTGGAAATAAGTTTTGAAATAACTTTGTGAATTGCTACACTATAAAATAGGCCTATAATCTCTAAGGTCACCTGGGTTATGAACCTATAGAACTAAAATTATGTATGTTTTATTGAGTTACTTAAGCAAGGATCTTGTAATAAAGAATTCCAGCATGCATTTAGTTACAAAATCCTAGACTAGCCCCAAATTTCTAAAACAAGGACCCATTAAAGCCATCTAGGCTTAGGGAATTGAAATGATTCATATAGACTATTACTTTCTCAACCACCTCAGAAGTGACAGGACTAGTAGATCTTATATCTAATCCTCATTTAATGAATGGATGAAGTAGGATTTAAGAATTTGCATATAAGAATTATTAAAAGTTCTTTAACGGAGCAGATCTTGTTGGTATTTCTTCTAGATGATATAAACTTATGGAAATATTTATTTTCAGACCTTTTTCTTTTAACCACTGGATTTTGGATAGTTGCTTTAGTAAGGAGTAGTGGTTATAGAGAGCTGGAATATTTTTTTAAAGGCAAGTTTCTCCTATGATCTAAGATGTTCATTGTTGGAAGCTTTGTAAGCTTCATATTAAGCTTTAGTAAGATGATCCCTAGCGTTTTGTAACTCCTAGCTTAAGCTTGAGCTTATACCTTGGATTAGATACTTAAGTTTAGCTATAATAGCATTAAGTTTCCTTACAAACTAATATGCATAATAGCTTTTGATTTGTGCTTCCAAACTCCTCTTAACTGCCTCTTTATAACTTGGATGGTTTATTATGTTAGTTATGTTAGTTAGTGAAAGTAATACGGGAAACATTAATCCTAGATCTATCATATGATACAATAATCTACCCATTATAATGTTGATCATGGTTTATTAATAATGCCAATCTTTAGTTTAAGAAGTAAAGTTTTAATCAACTGTTCATTCTTCAACTTAGTTTCAAGTAATTATATCACAAAAGTGGTTTCATATTCATGCAATACTTATTATTTTTTGAAACAAGTTAGCCCTTAGTATTCTAGGCAATGGTAGACATCAAGAGGGAATTTATTTATAGGATTTGAAATTTACGTGCCTCCATAATTTTGCCTTTGTAGTTAGTTTAAAGTTTGATTTCTCTTGTTATTGGGAATTGAGAATCTCCTGAAGTTAGGAACTATGTTCCTAAGTATATAACTTCTTTTCACTCTTTTGTACAATCATTTCATCCTTATAATTATCACAAGATGGAGAATGTTGAATCCTCAGTGAAGAGGTACCAATGCTAGCCGCATTTGGGGTTACTTATTTTAGAATCACCCCTTCTTTGAGGATTTGTAGGCTTTAGAGTTTGGTTTAGAAGTCATGTTTCTTTTCACTAGTTTATTGATTTCAGTTAAATGAGCTTGACTTTAACTAGTGGAGATATCTACACCCATAAGGTCCTAGTTTCCTCAAATGAAATTTCTCCCTGTGGCTTTATATTATTTTGTTGATCTTCCAAATATAGCTTCTATTAATAACTAACTTAAACTCTTTATTATTTTAGCTTGTTTCCCTCCCCTAAGTTTATTAATGGGATGAAATTTAGTAGCTCTTGCTTGGTCTTGACCTCAATATATACTCTGGCATAACCCAAGCATTTAACACCTGTGGTAGTAGCATCCAAGCAATGTGATTTCCCTATGAAGCTAGCCAAATGGCAAATCCTCATTATGGGCTAGTATTTGATTGATATTGTTTTAGTTTTATATCAATATTAAAAATCTACCGCAGGTGCATGACGTAGTTGTAGCTGGCAAAAGTAAGTACAAGTCAATCCCATGACGATCTTAAGTACTAGCAGTTACCCTTTTTTATTATCTAACCTATGAACCAAATTTAGATTTTAATTAAAAATTAAAACAAATGAACTAAGATTGAAAACAATACTTAATGCATGATAAAGGAGAATACTAAAAAGATATCAATATCAAATAATAGTATGTAGGTAATGAATCCCCTTAAGAACCTTAATTATTAACCATCTATCATGCAATTATATTATTGATTATTGGAACGTGAAAATTCCTATCTTAAACTAATATCTTTCTCAAGACTATTAACAATTAATCCATTAGTTGATTAACATAAATCTTTTTAGTCAAATCCCCTAGGATTACATTATCGATTTATGAATTCCACTATTAGGTTTGACCCTAATCTAAAGGATTTATCTAAGCCTATCTTTAGACTTGTATGCAACTTCTTCTAATTATGGTAGATCTATTCATATAATAGGATTTCTTAATTTCAATTATATGAAATCAAATCATGCAATAATATTCTGAATATATTAGAACAAGAATAAAAAACATAATCAAATTGCTATAAATCAATCAATATAATTGCATTAGACAAAAGATAAAATTATATTGTTATTTCCACTTGGGGTTCATCACATCTAGATGGTAATCAAGTTTAGTTCCTACTCATAGAAAACAAAACTAATTATAATATGCAAAAAAGCTGATACAAAACAATAAACCATAATTATGAATCTCCCATTCTCTTATATTGAATCTTCTTACAAGTTTAGATTGGATGAAGCTTTTTATTAGATCTCTTGACATTATTTTCATGTTCTCATCATCCCTTGATTAGAACTATCACCTCTGTAGGTTGCTTATGTCTCAAAATTGCTTAATAATTTAGCTCTTTTTGTTTTTTTACCTCCGTTCATTTCCTTTTATAGTAAAAATTAAGGTTTCTGGGTTATATATAGTCAACTTACACAGGCGTGAGTGATAGCGTATCTCTAAAACACCTGAATTTGCTATCTCACACAAGCACAAAGACTTACATGAGCAACATACACAGTTATGTATCAATATAAATGGCTATCTAAATCCACACAATTGGAGCTTAAATTCTTCAATCTCTACACAACTTATGGTTGTGTAGGTCCTTAATTGCTTTATCTTTATTCCACGCTACAATTTCATTTGAATTCTTCTCCTTTTGATCCATGAAGGAAATTATTGATATTTGTAGGTTGCATGATGTTTTAATAGTCACTTTAGTATGTTTTTAGTTGTTAATTAATTGATTCATATATGTTTAGTTTTAGAATTGTATTAGTTAGTTAGATATGTGTGTTTTGAGTATTATATGGGTTATAACAAGCTATTGAACTTTAATTTTGTGTATTTAAGGTGCCTTGATGTGTTTATTAATGTTTGAGATTAGATATCGAAGAATGAAGATGATTTGGAGGAAACACAATGGAAGGTCTAGGCGACGATTGTGACAGAAATAAAATGAATAGGCCATGATCGTGGCAGAGCTGCAAGATAGAAGATGTGGACCAACTATTAAAACTCAACTTTGTATGGTTATTTCAGGCTTTCTGGGCCCAAATAAAACTTGTTTTTTTTTTACCTTAAATGGAAAAGACTATAAAGAAAAGGGAGAGAACCCTAATTTTTGAGCCTCGATTTACCACTTGGGAGAGAACACAAGGAAAAGAGAAGAAGGAGAGAAGGGAAGAGAAGCATTTGTAATTGTTGTCTAACCACTCTAACCTAGCCATTTAAGTTCTTTTCTACTTTCTCTTATTTATTTACTTCATTTTAATGTATGATTTATGACAACAAGTCATAATACTCATCAAAATAAAATAATTAGACCTACTAGTATAGCAGTGATGAGTATAGGTTAATCCCATAAAGATTGTATATAAAGTTGTTGAAATAAAATTAATCAGTGCTTAGGTTTTGAATTTTGGAATTAAGAAAATAAAATAAAACTAGACTAATAAAAAAATTAAAGAAAACATGCAAAAGATGATAAAAGTGGAGAATTCGGTAGGGACTAGGTTCTTTGGTTCAATCTTAGCTTACACCCTAATTAAATATATTTTGTTGATTTGTTATTCTTAAACCTCTCCTAGCAACTATTAATTGTGGGTTAATAATTAACCCGAGTTTTCTCTTAGGTAATGTTTAATTAAAATACGATCATTAATTAAACCGAACTATCGAATAATCTAGGATACAATCTTTAGATTCAATTAGGTAGTTGCATTATGAATTAGGAAAACTAATTAATCAAGACAACAACCACATACAATGCACCATTTAACCTATGTTATGTTATCCCTATTGATTACGAATCATTAGTCGCTACACATGAATTTCAATATAACAATTATAGATTATATCAAAATTCTAGCAATGGGTTTGCAAATAAACGATTCAATAAATGCATTAAAATCATCTTTTGACAATATGTGATTCATTCAATACAGAATAACATAATCAATTCTTATGAGAGAAAGAAACAACAAAAATAGTGAAATAAACTTAACCTAGGTCGTCAGTGTTAATGTCACCTCCGAATCGGCTGTGGGACGTCTAGCCCTCGGTTGGTCTCTCCCGATTGAGAGTTTTATCCCTTATCTTCATTAAAACCAAGAGCTCCTAAAAAGATTTACTTTAGCCCTAAGGAAGAACCCCAGCCGAAGACCCCTTTTGCAATGCCTCCCTCTTTTCTCCACTCTCTGTGCCACTATTCTATTCTATTTTTTGATTTATTGCTTGGTCCATCTATAATGCTTTTATGCCTTTAAAACCCTCTAGACAACCTATGAAAACATTTACATTTCGTAGACATTGTCTACGTGAAACGCAGATGTGGTTTGCGTTTACGTAGGATGTCTACGTGAAACACAGATGTTCTGCACTACATTTTCTCTCCATGCTTCTGTCGTTTCGGTCTTAAAGTGTTGTATGTTTTGGCTATTTTCCTCACTTGGCTTTTTGTGTCATTTTATTCATTCTTTTGCTCCTTTTCCACATTATTTTGCTTGCATGAAATGCATGTTACTTGCATTTAATTCACGTTGTCGTTTAGCTTATGGACTGCTACATGCTTTGCCTTTTGTCTCCTGGCCACTTGCTGCATTTGCTTTATTTAACTTTGTCATTTTTTTTTGCATTTTGCTTCACCTTGCATTTCCATTTGCTGTGTCGGAACCCGATCCCGAGACCGGATCCCAACTCCAACTATTTATACTTAACATTAACACTCTTGCTCTTGCTCACATTTGCACAA
>JANTNU010000005.1:14015184-14027256 GCA_024752395.1 Erythroxylum havanense | reverse complement strand
ATTAAATCAATTAAGGCAAAATAAAAAATAATTAAAGTAAGCGAATAATTAAACAAATCCATAAATAAATAAATAAATTTTCAGGCCCAACAATAACCTTCAACAAAACGTTAACAAAAGATACAAGTACCTCCTTCTTGAAATACTTACAAAGAACTCCCTACTCGAAGCCCTTACAATGAGAATTCCCACAAAAGCTCTCAGCTCCCAAAGCTCTCTCATCTGAGTGATTTCTCTCAATAAGTGAATGAATTAATGATTGAATGAATAGCTCTCAACTCTAATGAGCTATTTATAGGCTCCTCTTGCTTTAAAAGCAAGTTCAAGATCTTTAAGGATCTCCACAATCCTAGTAGATCCTATCAACTAAAGATTACATTGCACTACACTGACCAATGGGAAGACATCCCCTTTATTTTACGGCTCTTCTAATTGGCTATATTACATCAGAATCTAATTAAATAAAGATTACATGCCAACTTGGAATATTGCATCCATATCCTTGAAGATCTCCACTATGTTCAGATGATTCTATCACATGGTCTTTATCTCTTAGATTTGATGAATCTCCAATGTGATCTCGTCACATCGTCATGTGCTACATCACCCACAGTTTACACGTCACTGCTAATGTGTTTTCCAAGTTACTAAGGCATATCCGCACGTAGATCCATCAATGCACGTCCATGGATAAGTCCATCTTTCATGATCAAGCTCACTCATAGTGCAGTCTCATCGCTCCATGATCAAATACAAGTCACAATTTGAGTTATTATAAACCCTCGCATATTTTACATACCTTTGACCTGCCTCACTGAAGTCAAGTGCTTATGCATCTTATCACGCTCGCATGCCTTCGCGCTTCCTCGTGAGGTCTCACTTGCCTTTGCGCATTCTCACGCACCCTCGGGTCTCACATGACTTATTTCGCCAACTCCGCACAACTTCGCATCGGAGTTTCTCGTCTCGTTAAAGATTTACGCTAATGCACATCTACGTGTGTCCACGCATATCGAATCTTGCCTACTCTAGAGATCTTTGCTGATACTTCCTGCATTTCTTGCCTACTTCGCAAGTTCCTTGGATTTTATTCGCCAACTTGTAAAATTTCGCCTTGTTCCCTCGTCAACATGCCTTCCTCGTGCCAACTTGCGTGTCAAATATTGGCCAAGGCTTGCAAACACTTGCATAATCCCGCAGTCTGGACTTAGAGGTCTAGTAGTAGTCTTAATAAAGACAAATATAAAGAAAAAGAAATTCCTTTATTGTATTGATGAGATTCCACTTCCAGTACCTTGAGTTTAATTTTAGTGCACAACTTAAATTAAATTTTGTTGTATTAAAACGAGTACAATTTATTTAAAGTTGACCAAAGCTCGAACTTGGTGTTCGTGAAGAAATATCAAATAATAAATTGGTGAAGAGTCTATAGGTGTAGTTAAATCTGGTGGAGGGACTCTCTTTATTTTTTAAGCATGCAAGGGGCTTGAATTTGAAGAGTAATAACAAACAACATAAAATTAAAGTCACGCAACATTCATATTCCACGTGAAGAATACATGTTTAGATTTACAACAAGAAGTTCATCACTCTTAATTTCTATTCCTAATAACATGATATTCCCATAACTGTGAGGAGTCGTATTTATATACATCTTTTGTAATGGATGCGTTTAGTATTAATGATTTTGTAATACATGAAAAAATTGTAGTCATTTGTCGGCAAAATAATGACAAATCAGGTAATACCGGAAACACTTTCATTGCACGAGATTAAAACTCAAGAGCAAGCCACAGCCGAAATATCCCCGTCAAATTCTAGGCGACGTGGCCATATTGCATAGGTCACGAAGGATGTCACGAGTGAAGTTAGTCCAAACTTTTCTTCTTTTGACAAATCTTTTGTTTATCATCAAAGTACGATATCCAAAAGATAAGAATGTTTATAGGGTAACATACTAATGTTTATACTTTGTCAATCTCGTGAATAGGTTCTCTTATCTTTTTTTTATTTTTTTTTGTTGCCTACGAAATATTCTAAGAAAGTCTCAATTATAGGAAGATATTTTTAAACCATTCACACCTAAATTAATCCCCACTCAAGCTAAGTAGGTCCCTTACAGGAAGTAAAGCTCTGACTCTAAATTTTAAATGGCTGCATATATAAAGACAGTTTGAATCCGTAACCTAACGTGCGCTCCTTACTAATTCAGCTGCACCCTAGGGTTAGTTATCTTAGCTTTGATTTGTCATCCATAGTAATTTGCCGTAGCCATCTTTGAATTGATAAAATGTCAACAATATCTTAAGCTACGACTAATTAAACCAAAAGTTAACCCCAGTAGTTAGTCATCTCTTGCCTCTGCTCTTTATAGATATAACTCTTGCAGCTCAATTCAGAGACTCGAACACTGGAAAACAAAGGTCATAGCTAAGTGCTTCGAAGAAATTGAAGTTTTCCTCTGTGGAACAATAGTCATGGCAGTGAAAAGCGGTGATCAAAATCCATCCCCAGCCTTGGTAGAAACAGTAGCGGAGATCATAAGGCTCTACAGATCACTTCCACCAAGACCTTCCATTGAAGAGGTCGAAGCAGCCATGTCCGTGATCAAGACAGCGGAGAGTGAAGAACAGGAAAAAGTTCAGGAAATTTTGAAGCAGGAACGTCCTCGAGACGTTCCTGAGGAGCTCTTCTATCTTCTGCAAGAAGTGAGAAGGACCACTGTGTTGATTCAAAGCCATGTGCATAGAAAAGAGGCCCTTCACTTGGTTGAAGTGGACAAGATGTTTGCGACCTTCGCTGAGTTTATTCAGAAAGCCTATGGGCTGGTTTCTGGAGAAACTTTGGAGGACGTTATTGATTTCAATTTGCCGGCCAACAAAATCGAGAAAGAAAGCTTGGTTAGAGAGGAGAATTTGGTCAAGAAAGAGGGAGATGGAGAACTACAAAATGAGAGCTCCGAAGGCGTAATGAAGAGTTCTTCGACAAAGGCTACTTACTTTTCAGGTAAAGTATTTACGTATGCTTCTTTCTGTTATGTCCAGTACTTGGTATACGTTTGGATTAGTGGTAGAACAGAATCCGTTTGGTTCTTAACTAGTTAAAAACATTGACCATTGTCGCACTGATTTAATTTACAGATGACATCCTCAATATCAAATCCAACGTACTGGTCTTCGCTAGATAGTTGTTCCATTCACTTTCTTGGATAATTACTTATGCTTGCAGGTTATTATAAAATAAATGGTCTAACTAGATATTAGGCAAATTTGATTATGATATTTAGTGTTTGATTTTAAAAATCAGTTTAAAGATATTCTATTTATAGTTAGCAAATAAATAAGATTTTCTGTTACATTTCATCTCTATATAATGAACTTTGTTACTGTCAATAAAAATGGAATGCTCTACAGTAAAAATATATTTTTTTCTTCTTTTTTATTCACGTATTATGCTTCAATTTTATAAAAATACTATGGTATCAGAGGTTTTTGTTTTGAGGGACTTGTAAGACGAGCAAAACCAAAACACAAACCTGATTTATAACTCAAAATTACAACAAAAATTACAACCATTTTCAAATAATGGAGATTGAAACGCAACTGTCTCAAGGTGACCAATTGTTTATGTTGAAAACTATTAAGTTCGGACTGTTCGAATGAAAACTCATCTTAATGCTATAGATGTTTAGGAAGCAGTGGAAGAAGACTATGAAGTGCTTCCCATTGCCAACAAATCCTACAATGACTAAAGATGCACAAAAAAAGGAAAAATAGGAAATCTAAAGCTAAAGCTTGCTTGTTTTTTTGCTGTTTCAAACTTCATATTCACAACAATTATAAATTTAGAGTCGAAAAAGGGTATCTGAGATTACCTCAAAAAGAAATACTAAGGCAAAGAAAGAACAAAGAGCATGCAAGTGCTCAACTTAATCAAAGAATTTGAAATGCTAAAGATGAAAGAGTCAAAAACTATTAAAGTATACTCCGATAAGTTGCTCATCATAGTAAACAAAGTGAGATTATTAAGTAAGGACTTTTTTAGGAACAAATAATGCAAAAAAGTTCTTATAACCTTACTAGAAAAATATGAATCTACATTGGAAGAAGCCAAGGATCTATCAAGCAGGTCTTTGGCAAAATTAATAAATGCACTATAGGCACAAAAATAAAGGAAAATGATAAGAGAAAAGGAACCATTAAAGGTGCTCTACTAGCAAAGGAAAAAAAATGAGGAGACAAAAACAAAAATTTTAACAAGATCGCTAACAATAATAGAACCAATGATGATTCATATCCATCATACCTATATTGTGAAAAAACAAATCACCTACAAAGAAAATATTAGTGGAGGCTTGATATCATGCAGAAAATGTGAACAAATTGGGTATATGGAGAAGAAATGAAGAGGCAAAAGCAACAACTGAACAACATCAAGAGAATGAATTATTTTGACAATAAAGCTAAGCAACTCCTAAGGTAAGGAGGAGTTTGTTGGAAAATTCCTTAGGCTTACAAATTATTACGAAATAAATGGTCAAACTAACCAGGTCATAGGCAAATTTAATTATGATATTTAATACTTGATTTTAAGAATCAGAGCTATTCTTGTAGTTAGTAAATAAATAGGATTTTCTATTACATTTCAGCTTTATATAATAAGCTTTATTGCTGTCAATAAAAAGGGAGTGTTCTACAATAAAAATGTATTCTTTTCCCTTCTCTTTTATTCACATATGCTTCACCTTTATAAAAACAACATACTTTAATATCCGGATGTAATCGAATTGTTTGCAGGTGAAGAAGAAACTGAGAAATTGAGTCTAATGAAGGTGGCAGCCATTATTGAAAAATACGCAAAATGCGGAACTATTGTTCTTGATCTTAAAGGCAGGTTGATGGATCAAGTTGAGTGGCTTCCTGTATCAATTGGAAAATTATCTGCTGTAAAAGGGTTAGATTTGTCTGAAAACCGGATAATGGCACTACCACCCACTATCAGCAGCATGAAAGACTTAACAAAACTTGATCTGCACTCAAACCAACTGATAAATTTTCCTGATTCCATAGGGGAGCTCATCAATTTAACCGATCTTGATGTCCACGCGAACAGATTAAGAAATTTGCCTCCAACTTTTGGGAACCTGACAAAGCTTACAAACCTTGATTTGAGCTCAAATGAGTTCATTCAATTGGCGGAGACAATTGGCAATTTAACAAGTTTGAAGAAATTGAACTTGGAAACCAATGAGCTTGAAGGACTTCCATATACTATCGGGAGTTGCTCGTCGCTACTGGAGCTCAGACTAGATTTCAATCAACTAAAAGCTTTTCCTGAGGCAATTGGAAAGCTTGAATGCTTGGAGATTCTCACAGCACATTATAACAGAATCAAAGGATTGCCAACTACGATGGGCAACCTTACCAATTTGAAGGAGCTCGATGTAAGCTTCAATGAGCTCGAGTCTATACCCGAAAATCTGTGCTTTGTAGTTGGTCTAAAGAAGCTGAATGTTGGAAAGAATTTTGCAGATCTTAGAGCTCTGCCACGGTCCATTGGGAATCTTAACATGCTCGAAGAAATGGATATAAGCGATAATCAGATTAGTGTTTTGCCAGTTTCCTTCAGATTCTTGTCGAATCTGAGAATTTTCAGAGCAGATGAGACTCCTCTGGAAGTGCCACCGAGACAAGTAGCCAACTTGGGTGCTCAGGTAAAGTTATAAAAACTAGTAATTTTTCTTGTTCAGAATTCGCATTGTTTCTACTTAAAAGTTAGTTAATGAAAGCTTTTCTCTATAAGGCTGTTGTTCAGTACATGGCTGACTTCGTCAATGAGAATGTAGCTAACCCAACTATTAAGAAGACCAAGAAGAAGGGTTTTTGGTTCAGGTTCTGCTTGATCATTTGGCCTGCCATGAGAAATCGCCAATAAAAGATACAAGCTTCTGTTATAGATCAACAGGTTACTCAGATCTGAGTTCTATGGGGAAGATGCACGTTGGGAAAATTGATTATTTGTTGTTTGATTTAATTTTTGTGAAGTTGTAGAAATCCTAAACACTTGCTTGTTTTAATTTTAATTGACAGCAATAAATTCCATAGTGTTTACATGAAATTAAGAGAATCTCTTTCTCAAGATGACATTTAGTTTTGCTACATGCGTATATTAAGTAGTGGAGTTATTTGTACCAGATATTATTACATGGCATAATGCCAAATGCTATATTTCGGCTATTGATATGCAATTTATATAATCTATAAGAAATATTAGATTAATGTAATCAAAGTTGATAAGAAAATTATACTCATTTTATGGTAAATTAAAAATTTGATGAGTAAGAAATATATGAAAAAACTAAAAAAAACGCAAACGATATAAATTATTAATTTTAATATTATTGTTCTCTATAATACTTACGAGAGAGATGAATTGGGTATGTTTTTATAAAAATCTAGTTTTTATAATTTATCAACTACTATTAAATTCAAATTTTATGATGATGAGATATTAATTAATTGTTCTGTTACTAATTGTTGCATGAAAGCTATACAAGAAGAAAATAAATGAAGAAAAAATTAATTTATATGTTTTAGCCAATATATGGCTTACGTCCACGAATAAGGTGATACACTTTTATTATTGCCGTGAGGAAGAAGATACAAGGAGAATAGTATAATAATAATCTTCATGAGCACACACCCATATAAAATCCTAATCAATGTATTTGTAGCCTTAAGTTACATGCTAGAAGTGTAAGGGTATTATATAACTTTAATTTTCAATGATGCCTAAGGTTATTAAAGTTTTATTTTTGCTCATCCTCGAATTTTTTGTCATAAGTATGATGCTTGACCTACTCTTGACACTGATGTTAATATATTTCTGACTTTTCAATCTTTTAATTAGTATGAGTTTAGTGTCAGTCCCATGTCCTTGTTTAATGTGGATTAACTGTAACTGATTTTACTATTCACCATAAATTTAATTCATATTTCACAAATTTCTATCTTGATTTAAATTCTTCAACATCCAACCAATAATCACTCCCTGCCATATAATCACCTAAGGTTTACAGGCTATGTAAACAATCAATAATTTGATGCTATGCTTGAACATTCTTATAAGTAATGAATTTATCAATGTCTTAGCTGTATCTTCTGAAGTGTAAACCTTTCTTTTTTTAAATAAGATCTTTTCAATCTTATAAAACCCCACAGCATTTACCATAATATCGATCCATTTATCTTTCTCTTGAATTTCCCTAGCTAATTCCCTAAAAGATAATTTTATCGATGGTAAGACCATACAATACTGAATCTTCCTAACCATATCACCTTAACTACATAATGGTCCATTTTACTCTATCTTTGCCTATATCATGTTGATTATTTTCTTCTAACATTATTCTATCTCCTAAACTAGAATTTTTAACTCCTTTAGCATTTGTTATAGGTTGTTCCAATTCTATTTTTACCACCTTTGAACTAGGACTACTCATTATTGATCCTAGCACGTCCTTTTCATATGTTTTTCCTAACATATCACTCATTTTATGTTCTTAAAGGTTACCCTAGACTTTTAAACAAGTGCATGAAACTTACAAAAATCTATATATCTTCTCATATTTTTCAACTTTTAATATGCTCTCCTTATGAAAATATGTCATCTCTCGCTTAATAAGATGACCTAACTATATATTCCATATCATGGTATTATCATCATTTTGTCACGAGGATTAAGAAATAATTAACAATTCTATTACTATATATCTTACTATAGATGGCATGTCATGGTATTATCATCATATTGTCATAAGGATTAAGAGATAATTAACAATTCTATTACTATCTATTAAGACATACATGCCACTCAGTATTTTTAATTCCATCATATTCAATGCACCCTTTGCTACCTAAAACCATCCATCATCACCAAAAAACTTATACCCTTGCTATTAAGAGCACCCATGGAATTCAATTTTTTTTCCAGAACTTAAAAACATAATAAGCATCCAATGTTTTAGCAATTTTGTTCATGTGTTTTGATCTATATTAAACAACTACGTTTGACAACACACTCTCTATCATCACCTAATCTGATAGCTCCATTCCATGTTTTAAAGCATAGAATTAGTTCTTATTGAAAGTTATATGACAAGACACATTAGCGTCTATCACCCATCAATTTCTAGAATCAAAATTACTCATAGTTTAAACATGACTACCTGTTCCATCCTCTTCATCATAACTTTTGTAGAATATAGCACTACTAACTTTCCCATCTATTTCCTTTTTCTTGTTTCCCTTCTCTCACTGTGGATAGTCCTTTTTAAAGTGATATTTTTCTCTAGAGTTAAAGTGTCAAACATTTTTTTTTTGTCTTAGATTTAGATCATAACTTACTCATATTTCTATTATTCCTTTCTTTGTCCCTACCTTTGCTGACAACTAGATCCAAATTTGATCCATATTCATATATGTTAGATACACTTTTTATTCAATTCTTTGGAATGCATAGCATCATGCACATCATTGACATAAATAATCTCTCTATACAACATAGTATTAAAAAAAATCATATAAATTAGGTAGGGAACACAAAAGGCTTAGGACTTGATCTTAATCCTCAATTTTAACCCTAACACCTTATAGATCTAAGTTGATTTCATTAAAATTATCAATGTGATCTTTTACTTATGTACTTCTTGTGATCATCTAAGTATACAAACATTGTTTTTAATATAAATGATTCATAACTTATTTATTTTGATGCTTACCTTTAAATCATTTCCATAATAAAGTAGTAATTATTTTATTAACCACCTCTCTCAAAACCTCATCTCCCAAACTTAGTAGTATTGCACCATGCATCTCTGACACAATCTCTTCCTTCTTTGATGCTTCCAAATTCTACAGTAGTTTTTCTTCTCCTTCCAACAATGTTGCATATTGTTGTTAAATAAAAAATTGCCCTTACCTTTACCTTCCATAAATTGAAATCATTCAACTATTAAATTTCTCAATATTGAACTTGTGAAGAAGGATCTTGACAAGAAACTTATAAAGCTTTGATGATAAAATTTGAGATAATAATTGCTCTGGTACTTATTATTGTATAAATTAAAAGCTATATAAGAAGGAAATAAATGAAGATAAAATATAAAATTTATGTAGTTCAGCCAATATATGACCTATGTTCATGGTTAAGGAGATAAACTTCTTTTATTACAGTGAGAAAGACAATATAAAGAGAATATTATAACAACAACCTTCGTAAGCACACACTTACATAAAACCCTAATAAAGGTATTTATAAATTAGAGTTATATGTAAGAAGTCAAATGATAATGTAACTCTATTTTTCATATATGCCCAAGGTTAGTGAAATTATATTTCTATAGAAGTCTAAGGTATGTTAAATTTTATTTTCACTCATCTTTAAAATTTTGTGCCACAAGTTTGACTGACATAATCTTGACATGACCATTGGCTTGCTTCTAACCTCTTAATATTTCTGCAAGAGCCCAAAACCAATCCTATATCCCTGTTCAACATCAATTAGCTTTTGTAATTTTACAAATTAAAAAATAAAGCATATCTTACACACAATATGTTAATGTACATCACAAAAGTATTGTTAAATGATATAGTATTAAGAAATATTAAATAGAATAAGAAAGACACAAATTTAGATTTAGGATAGTATGTTTCTTATTAGACTTAAGTATACTCTCTAAATTGAACTTGAGATTTAAATCGAATACTAAATAACTTTTAGTTAGTGGAGATCAAACTCTTACATCCATTTTCAAGAGTCTTAGAAGAGCTTAGATAAAGCTTGCAAACAAGCCCTTGAAATCTTCACACAGGTTTTACCCTATTATTCTTATAAAAGCATTTATTTATTTCAAGTTTGTTATATTTCAAAATCTACAATAATATCTTTTGAATATTTTTTAAATCTTCAATTCTCATCTTTTTATTTCTAAACTAAAAGATCCTATTTATAATTTTTAGTGAAATAATTATTGCTCAGGTTATTTCTTTTTGTATTTGAACGAATTTGATTATTATAAAATTATTTGCAAACAATTTTTCACTCAATCCAGTCAATTGTTTGATGGAAAAAGTTTAAAAGGTGTTTTAATAAAATAAAAAATTTTATTTAGTAATGATGACTACTGATGGCTACCGAATGATGGCCATATAGTTATGTCCTTTTCTGATTAGTGAGATTCGATACGTTCCATATTTGGCTTGATTGGAGATAGCTGTAATTAATTGTTGAACTAGCACCACCTTTCTCTTTTTATTTTCATCTCTTAATTAAATTCCTTACCTAATTAGTTGTTTTGGTACTTCTAAAAACTCCATCTTTAGCTGTCAAAGTTTGAATATGTACACTCTATGCCTTTTATAATCAATTTATGTCAAATTAATTTTCTGTAATTTTTATATTGTCTATTGATCATTAACAATATTTTATGACAATTATTTTTCTCTACATCAATAAACAAACATATTAGTAATAAGTGGTTTGTTATTAAAATATTTTATTCAATAATGTCTCTCTGTTTATGCTAACAAAAGTGTTGCGATATTTAACTTAATGATTAACTAATTTTAATATTTTTACCTTGTCAATTTCTTAGTTAAATAACTTTTAATTTTACTATTCACACTTTATGGTATAGAGAGAATCTCTAGCTTCTTTTCACAAGTTGCATGCTGTGCATGGTGCTTCTTTTTGGCTTTCACCGTACCTTGCCTTTGATACGTCTTATTGCTTCAAGCCATCCTTCTAATCTCGCGTTCAATCTCCTTTGTGACCTACTTCCATCATTCTAGCTTCTTCTTTACAATTTATTGAAAACTAAAGTGACAACGAAAGGAAAACATAACAAAACAAAACAAAAAGCGAATCGAGTTAAAAGTCACAAACGAATCAAATAAACTCAAATCAAATTTTCGACATCCGTGAACTCATACTTTAGAAAAGTGTCGCGTTGGATACCTTAAGACTAAACCAATCCGAATTCGGTATAAATTTTTTTCTGTCATTCTATTCATCTTTATTCAATCTTATACAAATCAAAACAATATAATTTCCCTTTTGGAAATTTATCCTCAATCAAAACTCAATTCATATAATTCTTCATAATCATGCAATATCTCAATCTCATATTTAATTATAAAAACAAAAATACACATCCAGAAATCCACAATTCATATACAATAGGCACTTCAATATTTCTAGCTCAATCAACATAATTCATCAGATCTCCTGTCCGGAATCCCAACATAAACAAATACAACCAAATCATCATTATATATATAGCACTTCAAATAATTCTCAAACAATATTCAATATCATCGAACCTCCCGTCCGGAATCCATATCACAATCTACCCCATTCATATACAGTCACATTCATATATCATAACCATACACAAACTCATAATTCATCTCATCCATAAACCATTAACATACTATATCCACACAAATCCATAATTCATTTACATCACGAAATAAATGCTTACAAAATATTAATGGCATTTCAAGCCATATACAAACCAATACCAAAATCCAAACTACTCAAAATACAAGGTAAACAAAATCAAACAAATGCCTTGACTTTCTTTCATCCGATCTCCTGCTCGAAAATTGGAGATGGGGATGAAAGGGGGTGAGTTTAATAGCTCGTGGATAACATGTTTATAAATCAAAAAATAAGCAAAAATCATCTCTTTTAAAGCTTTTGTTATTTTATAAAATATCACGGTAGAAATTTGTCAAAAACAATGCTTATTTCTCAACTTTCCAACTTTACAAACATTCATGATCGGTTTTAAAACATGGATGCAACACACTTATAACACAACATAAACACATAACAAAACACATCAGAAATGGTTTGGGTCGGTCCAAAACAGAACGTACTACACATTTTCGCATAACAGTCCTATGTAGCCGTGAACAGAACGTACTACACCTTTGACAGCGCGTGTCGAGTGCACTGCAAAATTTACCTGACTCTGCACACTAAAATTTGTAGTTGTGGTAAGTCGGG
>JANTNU010000005.1:13998755-14008772 GCA_024752395.1 Erythroxylum havanense | reverse complement strand
TCCTGTTCTTTAACTTCAACATATCACATAAAATCCATCTTATATCTATACCATATTTTTCATTTGAATTCCATTTCGTGAATTCCTTATTTCTTTACACATGAATGATTTCCAATAATTCACCTAACATTTCTAATTTCCATAAAAGATTCGGGGCCCAACAATTAGCATAGTTTCAATTTTGTGAAAACCAAGATGCTGGTTTTTTGTTTCAATGAATCAAGTTCGGTTTTGATGTCAAAACAAGTGCTGGATTTTTGTTTCAATTAATCAAATTTCGATTTTGATAAAAAAAACATAATGTTAGTTTTTTGTTTTAATGGAACAAGTTTTGATTTTAATGAAAACAAGTGCTGGAATTTTTTGTTATGACAAAGATTCGGTTTTATGAGAATCTAATGCTAGATTTTTTGTTTTCAAAGTAACACAATTCAATTTTATAAAATACCATTACATTTTTTTACCGAATGGATGGGGTCATGTGAACGAAGAGTTCAAAGCTGCAGATCCAAGTTCAAGAAGAATTTTTTGGGCCTAAAAGGCTTGTAATTATTTTTATGTTCTAGGATGGACAATCAAAAGAGGCTTTATTAGTTCATATGATGAATGGATAAATGAATGCAAATAATATGTGATATTATGTGATTGCATGTCATTTAGAAAATTTCCAACCCTAAGCCTTGCCATGCATTCATTATGTATGAGATATATAATGAAACAATATAGGATGGATAATAAACTACATCTAGAGAAGATGGTATTTATTAAAACTTAAAGCCCAAAAAGATTGAGTGGGAGAGGATGCTCATGTGAGAGTCCACTATCTCCATTTGATGGCCCATTTACATGTGGGGAAATTTACTTCCCATCGGAGGGAATAAATCCTAGGTCTTGCATGGTTTGAGTCTTTTTAAGGATAAGTCCACTCATTGGTAGAAAATGTGACCTCCCATAAAGACATGGTTTGCAAGTACCATTAGTGAATGAATCAAATGGTTAAACACTCAACATATTTTATCAATAACTTACCCACTATAGCTTTGTTGGTAAAAGTATGGACCAAATTAAGGCGCTTCTCAGAAAGTTGAGCATGAAGATGCTTGGTAGTTTTTTGAGTGGGAGGGTCCCAGTTTTTCTTTTAATGGATAAGATGGCCCACCGTCACTTAGTCTATTATATATAAGAAAAATAAATGTCGTATAAAGTTTTAATTTTTTTAAGTTTTGTTAAATCTATCACCATGTATACATGCATCATGATTTTATACAAAGTTCCAATATTATTAAGTAGTATGCTCATGTTTTAATAATTTATAGTTTCATACATAATCTACCACAAAATGAATCCACTCACTTTGCTCTTGAAAAATAACAAATTGGAAATGGAGAGAATTGTAATGAATGGAGAAATAACCTTGACATTGTTCTTCAATATGAACGCATTTTATGGGTATTAACTGAAAATGAGCCTGCACCTCTGGATGGAGATTCAATGCCTAAGCTAGTCCAACAATATGAGCATTGGCAGAATGCTTATAAGACTACTAAGTCTTATATTCTAGCTTCTATTAGCGGACCGGGTCTGCAAGAGTGAAAGCTATCCAAAGCTTTCATAATCTTAGACAAAAACTTTGTGAATTGGTGTGGAATTACATGCTTGAGGTAATCTCTATGGTTACTCAGGCTAAGATGCTTAGGGTAGATATGGATGTGGACACGCAGATGATTATGATCATCAATAGCTTAAACTCTTCTTTTCAGCAGTTTAAGTGGGACTATGAGCTCAATAGCAAGGATTACACCTTAAGTGAGTTGATGAATACCCTCCAGGGTATGGATGAGATATTAAATATCAAGGCTCATGGGCAAAAAGCTAATGTAGCATCTTCTTCTAAGCCCAAGGGTAAGGGAAAGCAAAAGAAGAAGGGTCCAATGAAAAAGAAGACCCAAACAGGGGTCAAGGTTAAACCCATGAAAAAGAAGGTCAAAGAGAACATCAAAAGAAAGTGTTTCCGCTATGATGAGATGGGCTACTGAAAAAGAAACTATCCAGTCTACCTTGAGTCCCTCAAAAGTAAATAAGGTATGGGTTTCCTAAGTTTGTTAGGAACTAGAAATGTGGTAGATTTATCTGATTCTTGGATAATAGATTCAGGATCCACTAACCACGTTTGCAATTCCTTACAGGGGTTCCAACAAAGGAAAAGACTACCTAAAGGCTAGTTTCAAGTTAAGATAGTTGATGGATCTTATGTTTCAACAGAATCAGTGGGAGTAGTTATCTTAGACTTTCCTAATGGTCATAGGTTATATATAGAGGATGTTTATTACATGCCAATAATTGTAAGGAACATGATTCTATTTTTTTTCTAATAATATCTGATTATTCCTTATATTTTAAAAATGATGTTTTAATATATAAGAATAAGAATTTTATTTGTGATGCCATAATTAAACCGGGATTGTTCTTTATAGAACCTATGACTGGCTCACTAAAAACTACAAAATTGATAAAACCAAGACATTCCAATGTCTCTGGAATTAATTCAAAATATATGTGGCATTTAAGAATGTGAATCAATTAGAAAAGACTTGATAGGTTAGTAAAGGATGGGATCCTTACAGGCTTGGATAATGATCCATTACCCACCTGTGAATCTTGTATTGAAGAAAAAATGACCAAGGCCTCATTTCCTTCTAAAGGAAACAAATCTGAATTGACGTTGGACCTTGTACATACTGATATGTGTGGGCCCATGAACATACAAGCTAGAAGAGGTTATGAATACTTCATAACCTTTATAGATGATTACTCTAGACATGGCTATTTGTATTTGATGCATAAAAAGAGTTAATCCTTTGAAATGTTCAAAGAATTCAAAGGTCAAGCTGAGAAGCAGCTAGGCAAGCCATTAAAATAACTTCGATCGGATCGAGGTGGTGAGTACTTAACTGGAGAGTTCTAGCAATATTTAATTGACAGTGGGATTGTTTCAAACTTGTTAGCTCCTCGAACACCTCAACAAAATGGTATAGCTGAGATGAGAAATAGTACTCTATTAGAAATGGTAAGATCAATGATGTCTTACGCTAGCCTTCTAGAATCATTTTAGGGATATACCATACAAACAACTACATATCTTCTTAACTTTGCTCCATCCAAATCGGTGCCTAAAACACCTAGGGAGTTGTGGACTAGCCAAGTGCATTCATTAAAGCACTTAAGGACTTGGGGCTACCCAACCTAAGTTCTTAAACCTGAATGCACAAATATGGAATCAAGGTCAGAAGTATGTTTGTTTGTAGGACATCTTACAGGAACTCGAGGGTGCTATTCTTTAGTCCTCAGGACAAGAAGGTATTTATGTTGACAAATGCAACCTTCCTAGAGGAAGAGTTTGGGAGAAATCACAAAGGAAGAAGTAAAGCAGTCTAAAGGCATTAGTTATTTCATCCAAACCAAGAGTTGATTTGGATATGAGAGAACAAGATGTCGAAATGGATTCAAGAGTTGAATTAGAAGAGCAACATAAACATCAAGTATTGCCTAGACATAGTGGAAGGGTTGTGAGATAGCCAAATAGGTATCTAGGTATAAGAGAAGGCTTAATTTCCATCTCAGAATAAGAAGAAACGAATACTATTACATATACATAGGCTATTAATGATGTTGATGCAGAAAAATGGCTTAAGGCGATGGAATTGGAAATAGATTCCATATACACCAATGAAGTTTGGATCCTTGAAAATCTATCACTAGGTATAAAATCCATAGGGTGTAAATGGATCTACAAAATGAAAAGAGGATCAGATGGAAAGGTAGAGACCTTTAAAGTGAGATTGGTAGCAAAGGGTTATACTCAAAAGGAGGGTATAGACTATGACGAGACTTTTTCTTTAGTTTCCATGCTTAAGTCCATCAAGATTATTTTGGTCATAGTAGCTATTTCGATTATGAAATATGGAAAATGGACATCAAGATCGCATTTCTTAATGGAGATCTTAAGGAAATCATTTATATAGCCTAACCATAAGGTTTTGTTGAGCCAGGTAATGAGTATAAGGTATCCAAGTTGCAAAGGTCCATTTATGGACTTAAGCAAGCATCTAGGTTTTGGAATATTAGGTTTGATAAGCCTATCAAAACCTATGGATTCATACAAACCTAGACGAGCCTTGTGTTTATAAAAGAATACAAGAGGACAAGGTTAATTTCCTAATCCTGTATGTTGATGACATTTTGCTCATTGAGAATGATGTGAGAATGTTATCTACAGCTAATGGATGGCTGAATGAACAATTTTCAAAAAAGGATTTTGGGAGCGACTAACTAAGTTCTAGGGATGAACTTATAAGGGATCATAAGAACAAACAGATAGCCTTGTTTCAATTATCCTACATTGAGAATATGCTCAATAAGTTTTCATGCAAGATTCCAAGAGGAGTTTCACACCTACTAGACTTGGAATAAAACTTTCAAAGGAACAAACAACTAAAACCCAAGAGGAGCTTGAACATATGCATAACATTCCATGTGCTTCAACAGTTGTAAGTTTAATGTATGCAATACTTTACACTAGACCGAATATCTGTTACGCAGTGGGACTGATAAGCAAATTTCAATCCAATCTAGGAATGGAGCATTAGAATGCAATTAAGTGTATACTTAAGTATCTTCGTAGGAAGAAGAACTTAATGCTTGTTTATTCAGGAAGTAACCTTATTTCGATAGGATATACAGATTCTGATTTCTAGAAAATGTTTATTGAAAGAAATCAACTTCTGGTTCTATATTTGTTTTAGGAGATGAGATATAGTCTGGAGGAGTGTCGAACAATTTTGTATTGTTGATCCGACTATGTAGGCTGAGTATGTTATTGTTTATAAAGCAATAAAGGAAGCAGTCTAGCTCCGCAAGTTACTAAATGATTTGAAGGTAGTTCTAAAGGTAGAAAAAGCCATTACACTTTATTGTGACAATAATAAGGCAGTGGCTAATTCTAAAGAACCTCGAAACCATAAAGCTGCCAAACACATTAAGCAAAAGTATCATCTCATAAGGGAGATAATACAACGTGGAGAGGTGAATGTGATAAAGATTCCCATAGAGTAAAACCTTACCGATTCATTTATGAAGATGCTATCTCAAAAGAGTTTTGAGGGTCACCTAACAGGGATGGGAATGAGGGATATGTCAAACTTGTTGTAGGGAAAGTGGGACTTTGTTGGAGTTATATAAATGTAGTACCCTAGAAAGTAAGTATATTTACATATAGCTTAATAGTCTTCAGTTACAGTTTTGTAATGAAAATATTTACTATTAATAAAACAAAAGAGTTTGGTTTTTATGAGCACTATATATCTAGTCATAAGGTACCCGAATTTTTTTGTAAGTAATGTACATATACACAGAGATGTATGGTAAGCATATATATTATAAGAATCTAAAATAATGGGTTCACAGTTGAATAATCAGGTTGGTTGCTTAATTATTGTTTAGACTGTAGTGTTGCGATTTATCTCCATATAAGTAAAAGAGTTTATTTCAAGAGAATGATGAGTTTCATATCTTGATAGTAGTTGACTATCGATAATGGCACTATTAAATGAATTTAGAATCAAGTACATTTTTAAGAATAAAGTAGGCGGTTACTTTAGTCTTAAAATATAAATTTTAGCATTTGCATATTATGGACCACAATCTCAATGAGTGGTGAACTCATATGTGTTTCATTATAATTTTTGATATGATCAGAATGGATTTTTACAGAGTATTAATCAAGTGTCTACATGTTGGAATTATTAATTGAAACATGTATCAGGGAACATTCACTCAAATAAAGAGTTTATAGTGATATCATCACTTCTAGATGTTGGAGATTGGTGATTAAGTTGGTGCCAAGAGTTTGATAGACTAGCTACCCATCAAGTCTTAACACAAAGATGAGATCTTATGTGTTAATCACCATATAGAGTAAAACGGGAGATTCAGAAGGAAAAACTAACATATGAGCAAACTGGTAATTTTACGCTTTGGTGTGTGTATGGCTATATTAAGGTTCATAATAGGGTTTGCAATTGGACATATTATTTGAAATATGTGTTCTCATAATATTTAGTAATTCAAGAGTTCAAGTAATTGTCTTTAGTGGAATGACATTTAGTTAATAAGCTAGAATTAATTATAATAAGATTAAATTAATTCTAAGCTTATTCGAGCTTGAATTATCTAAGTCTAACAAGATTCCTCACTTGGATTTAAGGAAGGTTATCAAACAAAGTAAGAAATATAAATGGAGGTTTAAAGCCTATGATTGAATGTTGGGCATGCTCTACTTAATGGTTAATTAGAAGCATAAACGAATATTTAGAAATGGGCTAGACTTTGGTTTAATTTAATTAATTATATTAATTATATTAAAAATTATTAAAGAAATGAAAGTGAATTTTGGTTTTTAATGGCTGAATGTGCAGTTACACAATTAGCATTGAATTGCTAGATAAAGATGGTATTTATCATGCATTATCATCATTAAATGGAGCTATGATCTTACCATTAAATGGTTTAATGGTTGTCTTTTAATGATGACATGTTATGTAACCTTTTTAGCATGCATTTGACTAAAGATGAAAGAGGTGTATTTGATGGATGATTTTCCTTCTTTCATCACTATAACTGAAATTGACATGTCATTTTAGGTTATTGGTCTTTTCATATAGCCATCTTAAAACAAATGAGAAGAGTCTCATTTAATGGCTTCTTTGTGTTTGATTAAAGAAAGGTGAGATGCATTAGATGCTCTTCTTTTCTTTCTTTTCATGCATAACCGAAATTGAAAAGGTGAAAGAGAGGTGTTCTTGTATTTTTGGACTCTCTCTCCTTTCAAGCATGTGTGAGCCGAAATTTGCATAAGAAATGTCTCATTTTGGCTTCTTTCTCCTAAGAAAAATCTCCTCCAAAGTTTTCTTTTCTTTTCCTACCAAAAGATCTTGTTAACCAAGCTGTCCAAGAAGAACAAGTGGTAGATCAGATTGGTTAAGGATACAATATCGAGAAGAGGAAACAATAACAACAAGAAGATGAAGATACATCACCTTGGAGAGGATACATTGTCGAGGATAGGATAACACAACGAGGAGTTAAAGCTGTAGTGAAGGGGTCTGTAATATTTCTATCATCTTATTCTTATGTTAAATATTATCCTTAGACCGTATCATGTATGGATTGACATATTGATTTGGTTATCTTGCTCTCACTATGTTATGATTTCTTTAAAAAAAATTAAATATACCATTTAACCAAATCTTGCATGTTTTCTTTTCCGATCCAACAATTGGTAACAAATCAAGAAAACACAAAACATGCATATGTAATAATGAGACATTGACTTCAACTTTGTTAAACAAATTTAACTATAAGTACAATCCTTTAAGTCGTTCTAACTTATTAACAAGCAAAATCCACATCAAAGCACCTTGGACTAAATATACAAACTAAGAAAATTTTAATGTTGAGTTTATTCACCACTATCACTTGCACACACACATTGACAATCATTCAGTGAAAATAAAATTGTAGCTATTCTTAAGTAGGTTTTCAATAAAAATCAAGCTACGAACAAGTTTGGTAGGTTTTTTATTTGAAAATATTCTTTTTTTATTTTTCTTTGAGGACATAAACCTAGTTTTTTTTTACGGAGGCAAACATTTGTGATGAATGTCGATCTGATTACTCAACTAATTCATATTGTTATTAACCTTCTTAGATGAAATGTCATTATAGCCTTTTTACATGAAGGGACACATTTGTGATGCATGTTGATCCGATTACTCGGCTACATCACATTTTTAACTAACTACTAGCTCTATTCATAACCTGAAGGCTAGCGAAATATTTATTTTAGTTAAAATTTATACAATTTTTGTTACACAAAATTTTGCCAACCTCACAAAATTTTGCCTACCTTGTTGTTTTAGCTATTCATTCTAATGAAAATGTTCTAATAATGCCACTTATTTGATTAGTAGGGCAATGCATTCCGAATCATTGATTTTTATTTATGGAAATGAAACAACTTTAATTGAATAATACGACATTTGATGCATGAATTATATATATTAGGAGTGCTCCTTACATGTGAATTTGACAGAAATAAGTGTACTCAACATAACTGTTGAATGCAAGACTAGGGTCTGATGATATGTGAAAGGGAATGTGTTAAATAAAGTGACTAGTTGATCTTATATGATTTGATGCATTTCATTACATGAATGCATGAACAAATAATGGCAGTTGTGATATGAGTAGCCACCGAAAATGGACTTAAAACTCAAAATGTGATGAAGAGCTAAAGACTCACTATATATAATGAGCCCTGTATCTCTAATAGAAAAGGGACAGTTATCAATGAGCCCGGTATCCATAATAGATATAGGACAATTATAGTCACTCAATCACAACAACATAATAATCAAAAATCTGTCTCATGAGCATTGCATATATATTTAATATGTATGTTTCGAATTATTTAAATTGATTGTTGAATTGTGTTGAATGAGAAATGTGGAAATCATAAACAAAGAGTTTTTGTGATGCCACATAATGATATTTGTTATCATATGAACTACGTGATTGCATGGATTGTGTGTTATGTGATATGAGTAAGCCATTGAGGATGGTTAATTCACTGAGTTAGCAAAACTCATCAAAATTGCAACATTGACATTTCAGGCTCGAGAGAGGATACTAGTGACAAAGAAACTCTAAAAGAAACATAGTTCTGGTACTTTTGGATAGAAGAAATGGCTCAAAGGTTGGTTAGCTGAGATTAAAGGATATAGATAAAAGTTTTGTATAATTCCTCATGTATGTAGCGTGTTAGGTATGCGGAGATGTAAACTCTGATTAGTTTTTGATAATGTACATATATAGATGTTTTGTAAAGCTACAATGTATATTTGGTTCTTATGAAATGAAATAAGAAATTTTGGGTTTTTAAATATTGTGACATTTACGCTTTGAATGATGATGTCATGATTAAGTTAGAGACGTGACTGCTCTAGCATTCCACCCTTGTAGAGTATGTACTCGAAAACCCTTCAGGATGTCAAGTATCTATCCTATGAGTGTGGGGTGTTACACTTTCTTTCTTTTAAAATTTAGTCTTTATTTTTATTTTTATATCTTTACGTGTGTTTGTTATCACCTTCTCATATTGAGAACAATGTGTTGTTCAAGTGTGGGGAGGGTTATGTGTTTATTTGAATATGATTTTTGCATATTATAGTTGTTAGGTTGCATTTTGTGAATCGTGTGAATATGTCAGTGGTTTAGATGAATTGAAATTGATTTAATTTTTAACATAGCCTATTAGGTTGTAAAGAATTATTAGCTGGCAAAATTAGTGAACTAGGGTTCTTTGATTAAATATAAAACTTAATTAGGATTTAGTATTTAAATGTAGCCCTCTAAATTGTCACATTCATTCATAATTTGAGGTCTTTTAGCCTAAGTAGCTTTGCTAGTATTTTTTTCATGAAAACAAGCAGCTAAAGTAATAAGGTAGGTAATAAAAAAGGTTGTTATTTTTAAAATAAGTAATTATTCTACTGGCCTTCAATGTATGAATAGAAATAGTAGCCAATTGAGAACGTGATATAGCTGAGTAACTGAATCGACACGCGTCACAAATGTGTGCCTTCACGTAAAGAGGCTAGAATGACGTTCCAACCAAGCAGCTTAATAAAAAACATGATTTAGTTGAGTAATCGGATCGACATTCATTACCAATGTTTACCTCCGTATAAAAAGAATAAGTCCATGTTCATAAAAAGTGAATAAAAATAAAAATGCGTTTTCAAATAAAACCTACTGAACTTATAATAGTTTGACTTTTCATGAAAATGTATTTAGGATTAGTTACAAAGTTGGTCGATCAAAGTGAAGTGAATCACACGTTAATACAACACTTAGAAAACGATATTAGAATGCACGAGAAGGGGGGGTTGAATTGTGTAT
>JANTNU010000005.1:13979631-13991497 GCA_024752395.1 Erythroxylum havanense | reverse complement strand
ACGCAAAAGCTCCTGCTCAAGTCTTTGGACATCATCCTTATAGCGCTGGGAATCTATCTCTATTTTTAGACGCAAGGTCTCCAGTTTCCTTTTATTACTAGCCTCAGCTGCCTCCTTGGAGAATCTTTCTTCCTCCACTCGGGTCAAAGCTTGATCTCTCGCCTTTACTTCCTCCCTCCACATCACCTGCAATAAGATTGCAATTAATAACTGGGTACAGCAACACCAGTGGCTATTATTATACTTAGGACAAGAATCTGCCAAGCAATTGAAGAAATTACAGCAGCAGTCGCAATAAATGAATTGTGATTAACAGCCAGCAAGCAAGCATATGAAAATCCAAATTGATACTGAATCCGGTTTAAGCACAATTCATCTTTGCACAATAATTATCTACAGGCCTGCATTCACTTTACCATCCAAGTCTTTTACGCAGGAGAAGCAGTGACGCTGCTTTCAGGCCTAAAAGAATAAGTCACCAAAGGATCAAGACTAGTCCAATGATCTGCTATAAGCCCGAAATCCCAAAGCTTATGGACAAAGAAGTCCATGATGCCAACTCTGTTGATTTCTATTTTATTTTATAATGATGAATACTATGAACTCAACCTCAAAAAACCAATCACCTGAGAGAAAATTTCACACTCAACTTAAACATCTTGGACAATTTGCAATAATCAATAAGGTTTCTGGTCGAAATAGTCTGCAAATATATGCTCGTTTTATTTTTGTTGATCTATATTATAGCACTTGTTTTGTTGACTCAGTGCAGACAGATATGCAACAAGTACTTATATAACCAAAGATATGCAAATTAACTCATAAGTAACTTGGCCAAAAAAAACTTGCAGACACGGTTCATAATACTTGTGCCCCCTGCCATAAAATGCAGACCTGCTCATACACAATTTTGAGCCCCTTAATAAATGCAAAATCGTTCGTACATAGTTTCGCGCCCGCAAAGACACATATACTCACTCTTCAGCAGTCTTGACACCTAAAAGACGCAGCTTTGCTCACACACAATCTTGCATCCCAAAAGATATAAATTTGCTAATATATAGTCTCATGGTATGAAATATGCAGATTCACTCGTATGCAATCTTGCATCAATAAAGATACAGACCTGTTCGCACGCAGTCTTGTGCCCCCATAATACGTAAATTCACTCGTAAGTAGTCTCGTGCTCCAAATGATGTAGACTCATTAATATGCAATCTTGCATTAAAAAAGAAGCAAATTTGATGCTCCTATAATACGTAAGCTTTCTATTAAACAATCTTGCATCCATAAAAATTCAGACACGCAAACTAATAGTCTCCAACTCGACATGATGCAGAGCTCCAGACATATTGCTTCAGGCTCATATATGCCCAAAAGAATACATAATAATAGACGTTGTCTCTCGCTTGACAAGATGAAAGCATGCAATCTCATGCTTAACAAGACAGAGCCACAAAAATATGGTCTCGCACTAAAAAGGCCACAAAGTCACAAACATTTGATCTTGCACTTGACAAGACACAGAGAAATATATATGCATTCTTAATCTCAACAAGATGTAAAGTCGCACATATAAGGTCTCGCATTGAAGATGTAGAGCTATAGACATGCGTTCTCATGCACAAGGAGGCATATACATGTACATGCAGTTCCACACTCAACAAGATGCAAACATTTGTTCTTGTGTCTGAAAGGATGCAAAGTCACAAACTTTTTGTCTCACAAAACAAGATGCAAAGCTACAAATATGCGGTCTCGTGCCCTTCAAGACAAAAGCATGTAGTCTTGCACTAACAAGATGCAAAGTCGAAGAGATGTGTTTTTACACTCGAAAGGTCACAGAGTTGCAAACTTGCAATCTCAAACTCAACAAGATGTAAAGCTAAATATGCAACCTCAAGTTCGACAAAATGTAGACTGTAAACATGCGATCTCGTGCTTGAAAAGACACAAAGCCATAAATATATGATCTCACACTCGTCAAGATACATAGCTGTAAACATGTGATCTCATGCTCTCAACGAGTCATATATTAATATAAATGCAATCTCATGCTCAACAAGATGTACATATGCAAACTTTTTATCTCCCACAGCAATATGCAAACATGTGATCTTGTGCTCATGAGAATGTAGAGTCACAGACTTTAAGTCTCTCACGTGCAAAACTGTAGATGTGCAATGTACAAGCCACAAGCAACCCCGAAGTACTTTGGACTTAAAGAAACTTCCCAATCTTACTTAAGACCAACAAGGGCAAATGATAATTCTCACAAAAATAACACAACCCTCCTCAAGTAGGTGGCTCAACCAATCCTATTTTGGAAGTGGCTCAACCAATTCTTGAAATAAGATGAAGGAACTCATGCCTCAAAGTGCAACCTTCCGAGTAAAGAAGATTGATTCTTGTATAGGGCATATATCATCTTGCCTCTCCTATATAAAAGGGGTTCTCGCTTGAAAAAAGGTAAGTAATCATCTTTGCATAAAAATTACCCACAAGTTTGCACTAGCTTTATCATAACAAAATGAATAAGCCATTTGAGGATCGAGGAAATTTAACCCAAAGATTTGCTATTGGAGTAAAAGCCCCAAGGCTTAGGGATCAAGAGCTTGCGAAAAAAGGAACATCAATATATAAGCCAAGCCAAAAAAAACAAAAACAAAAGTCCAACGCACCTCAGCATCTTCTTGAGCTTGTTGAACTATTTCCAAGCATCTTTGCAACTCCTTGATCTTTTCTTTCTCATCTGCAATCTCATCCTGCAATTTAGTTTTCTGTTTCTCCCAAGCCAGAAGCTTCTTCAAGCACTTTTTCTCCCTCCTTGCAACCTCCAAGCATGTCGTCACTGACTCAGATGCACTTAACTTAGAAGCCTCCATCTCAGCTCTAATTTCAGCATTCTCAGTCTCCAGTCGTCTCACAGCAGCATTCGCTCGGTCCACTTGGGAACTAGCCTTTCTCAAAGCATTCTCCATCTCTGTCAACCGCTTCATTGTTGAGTCATCAAGAGTTGGTTTTCCTTTTTTCAACCGCTGAATCTCCTCCCGCTCTATTCTCAAGATTTTAAGTTCTGTTAAATCATTACTAAGTCTTTTAGCTGCATGAACAGCCTTCTCATGTGCCCACTCTTTACGGTCCTTTAGTTGTCTTTCCAAATCTTTAACCTGATGTACCAAGTTCATTATCATTTCATCTTTCTGATCTTCTCCAGCAACCTCCAAATTCTCTTCCAGATTCAGATCACGAAATTTACTCAAGACTGAACTAACCCCGTCTTGGTTCTTCAAATTCTGAGAGTCCTCACACTTATCGACTGGAATTCCACCACCATTCACCACTGAAGCTGCACTTCCTGATAAACCACTCACACAAGCCTGCAGTGGAGCCTGAGACTGTATCTGGATCTGTGTTGAATTAGCTCTAAACCCAGCAGCAAACATTGCAACATTCCTCTTCAACAAAGACTTCATAGAAGGTGAAAGATTAAACCTCTTAGGACACTCAACATCCTTTGGTAGAGATAGATCCGGACTGTAAGATAAAAACCCATTAACAGCAAACTCAGATCCACTGCCATTTCCAAATCCCCACCCTCCATGAAATCTAGAGAGAGCCGGTGCAATGACGCCAACACCATTATCAACCACATTACCACCAACATTATCTACACTATTCTGTGCAGGAGAATAGCCAACCCCAGGGGCATTAGGCATGGGAATTTCGATTGTGGTGGCTTTATTCACATGAAGATCACTCATTAACAAGCACCACATAGCATCACCTTTACTCAAATGTGGCCTAACTTGTTGCAACAAACAAATCATACTTGCGAGGGAATACTCTTCCAATTGCCGAAGATCACTAAAAGTAAGCTCAGTTTCATCCGAATACCCATCACTACTCCCAGAATTATTATTCAGGTAAGCCAGCGAGTTATGCAATATATTAGTCAGCACATCCATGCCACCATAGCAATGCCCATTCCGCAGAATTGCTTGTAATGCAGTATCCTCATCATAACCCAAAGAAACAAGTTTATCAATGGCCTCTTTATATAAAAATTCAAGATTTTTCAACAATATCTCCTCTATTTGTTCCTCAGTACAATAACCCCACCCGTTCTCATCAATATTACCACTCGAGTTGGTTTGGTTGGGATCGAGCAAACCCGTGTTATAAGCAAAAGGTTTAAGACCCGATTGGAGAACGGACTTCGATATCGATGATGCATAGCAACAGGGCTCAAATTCGGGTCTCGTCGATCGGACCTTTCGATTTGCACGAACATGCTTGTCCCTTGCAGTACAACCCATCTATACATATAACCCGCAATTAATCAACTGATGTGTTTGGATATAAGATTAAAGAAAAGCAGATAGATGCATATGGTAAACTTAAAGACATGACCTTATTAAACCGATGATCACAATATTGAATCGAAGATTGAATAGGATTACAGAGGAAGGAGAGCCTTACAGGGACTGATGCTGATTGTGATAATGTGAGATTGAGAAAGAAAAAGTCGAAAGCAGATGAAGGAATATTGTAGGTGTTGGCAAAAGGGGCACGTGCAGCTTTTATTCTAGCTTAAGCTTAAAGGTCAAGGCATCGGGCTTTGATCGACCTTCAGAATTTTGTACCGTATCAGCTAGTATTAGTTAGAAGATAATGTATCAGTCAAAAAATAATACAAAACTAGTAAATGTTATTATAGGCTGTAAATATCGGTCGGTACCGGCCGAAACTAAAAATTCTGACCGGTATCGTAAGTTTCGAAAATTGTAAGGACTAAATTGCAATTTCTGAAAACTTAACCCTAAAAACTACCCCTTGACCCCGACTATTGCTATCGCCTATCTCTCTCCCTCGACTCTCCCTCTCGTCTCTCAATCACTGTCGTCGTCTCCTCCTCAGTCTCTCATTGTCGTCGTCGTTGTCTCGCTCTCTCGTCGTCTTCCTTCGACCTGGGCTCCTCCCTTGGCATCGATTGAAGTATTGAAGAGGCGATGTCTTCGTCTTCCTCCACACCGCAGCACGTCGTCGCCGTCCATCTCTACTAGACCACACTCGCACAGTCCGTCGTACCTCAGACGCACCACCAAGGCACCAACCTGTCATCAACCCAATGTCAACCCGAAGACCCAATTGTTTGGGTGTATGTTTTTCGATTTTTTCATTCTTCATTATATTTTGATTGTGTTGGATGTATGTTGGTGTTAGATGTTGGATTTTGGGTAAGAAATTTTGAATTGTTGCTGCTCACTCACGGTTGCGTGGAAGTGAATTGGATTGTTGGATTTTGGGAATTGAATTGAATTGTTGGAGTGGTTTTGTGAATTGTCATTTATGAAATTTGAACTGAAATTGGATTTGGAAGTGGAATGTATAAACTTTTTTGTTTATGATTTATGGTGATATTAAATTCTTGATGAATGAGATTGAGTTGAGATAAGATGTTCAATTGTTCATGTATTTTATTTAATGATAATTTGGTTATTTGGTGGTGGTGTCAATGTGTCATGGTGTGGTGGTGAGGGTGAGGGTGTCAGGTGAGCGTGGTGGTGATTGAGGTGTTAAAGTGTTGATGTTGATTAATTGATTATTAAAATTGAAAGTTGATAATCAACATTTAAATCTAAATGTAAAATTGATTATCAAATGTCAAATTAGTAATCAAATGTGAAATTGTAAAATTGATTATCAAAATTGGTAAAATTGAAAAAGCTTAAATCATTAATTGAAAATTTTTTAATATTTGTGAAATGGTAATTTATTTTTAATATTTGCGTATTGAATTTAGGTAAATAATTATTTGAGTATAAAATTATACAATTAATAATTAATAATAATTCTATTGTAGTTAATCATAGTATTAGCCTATTTGGGTATTAGTTTTAGGTAAATAATTAATTGACTATAAAAGATGTTGAACTTTAATGAAATGGTAATATATATGCGTTGGGCATCATAAATATTTATAATTGGTAATATGTGAAAATACAAACTACAAAGTAGTGATGTAATAAATGTTTCCGAAAAAACTTTTTGTTTTCAAATTGTGATTTGTGAATATCTTGTACACTTGTAGATTCCAATCATTTATACTTACAGTTATTAATGTCGATTAAGAATTGTAAAAGCAACATATATATTTAAGAATGAAATATATAATGGCGTATATAATATTATGGTTTGTTAGAAATAAAAAGAAGATTCAAAGTTTTAAATAAGAAAAACAAATATTTCCAAAAAAGTTATATCCTTCAACTTGTAATTGTTGAATTGGACATTGTTATAAATGGAAGGAAATGGAAATAGAATTATGATTGTTTTGTGATTATTGGGATTGAAAATTGTTGAAAATTGTTAGGAATGAAAATGGAATAATGAATGTTTTATGATTGTTGGGATTGGAAATTATTAGGAATGGAAATGAAATTATAAATGTTTTGTGATTATTGGAATTGGAAATTGTTGTAAATGGAAGGAAATGGAAATGGAATTATGATTGTCTTGTAATTGTTGAAATTGTAAATCATTGTAAATGGAAATGAAATTATGAATGTTTTGTGATTGTTGGGATTGGAAATTGTTAGGAATGGAAATGAAATTATGAATGTTTTATAATTGTTGAAATTGAAAATTGTTGTAAATGGAATATAATGAAAATGGTATTGTGATTATTTTGTAATTGTTGAAATTACAAATTGTTAGAAATAGAAATGAAATTATGAACGTTTAGTGATTGTTGGGATTGAAAATTGTTGAAAATTGTTAGGAATGGAAATGAAATTATGAATATTTTTTTATTGTTGAAATTGAAAATTGTTGTAAATGGAAGGGAATGAAAATGAAATTATGCTTGTTTTGTAATTGTTGAAATTGCAAATTGTTGTAAATAAAAATAGAATTATGAATGCTTTGTGAATGTTGGGATTGGACATTGTTAGGAATGGAAATGAAATTATGAACGTTTTGTAATTGTTGGAATTGCAAATTGTTGTAAATGGAATGGAATGGAAATGGAATTATAATTGTTTTGTAATTGTTGAAATTGCAAATTTTTGGAGTATGTTTTGCTTTGTGTTATTATATATGTTGAATGTTTTGAATTGTTAGCTTTTGACTTATATTGAATTGTGTTCCATGAAATTGAATTGTATGTAATGTAATCATACAGAATGAGTTATATTATATAAGATGGATATACATATTGTCATTATGTATTGAAATTATGTGTTATTTATTTTTATGTTTGCAGAAACCCACTTCAGGAAGATACAGTGATCCAGCTTGGGCTTATATTAGTACAGTTCCCGGTATGAAGAACCATACCATTTACTTGTTTTATAACAAGCATTTGAAAGGTAGAAAAATCACCCGATTGAAAAAGCATTTAGTTGGAGTTAAAGGAAATGTGGAAGCGTGTAAAAAAGTAAGACATGATGTGAAATGACAGATGAAAACATTGCTTGATGAACATCAATTTGAGAGAGATAGAAGGCAAAAATTGAATTTTGAAATTGGAAGTGGAAGTGAAAGTTCATTTTCTAGTTTCCATGGTCATTATGGAAATGTTGAAGGTGGAAGTGGTGGTAGTACTGGTACTGGTAGTGTTCCATCTCAAGATCATGAAGAATCTGATGTGAGGAAGAGAAGAAGGTAAGTGACTAGTTTCTTTGTACCACGAATAACTCATAGAACCCAACCTTTAATTCGTAGTACAATGTAATCAAGAGATACGGCTCACAATGTTGATATGACAGTAGCTAGATGGTGGTATGATACAGGTTCGTCAATCAATTCTTCTTAATCTTATTATTATCAACCTATGATGGATACAATAGCCTCTTATAGTCCAGGATACAAAGGGTCATCAATTGATGGCTTAAGAGGTAAATTTTTAAGTTATGTTGTTTCTGAAATTAGAAATTATTTGGCTAAAAGAAGGGTGAGTTGGGGTACTTATGGATGTTCAATTATGTGTGATGGTTGGACAAATAGGAGACAAGAGCCTACTATAAATTTTTTGGTTTATTCTTTAAATGGCTCTATGTTTTTTAAATCTATTGATGCATCTGGCCTTATTAGAAATACTGAGACTTTGTTTGGGATATTTGATGAAGTTGTGAATGAAGTAGGGCTAGATAACATTGTTTAGCTTATTATTGACAATGATTCCGCTTATAAAGCAGTGGGAAAATGGTTGTAGAATACCTATAATTCTTTTTTTGGACTCCTTGTGTTGCACATTGCATTGACTTAATACTGAAAAGTAGAGGAGATCCTAGGTATTTTTCTGTTATTGATGAAACTATGCAAAAGGCTAAAAAGATGACAAAATTCATTCATAATTGTGCATGAGTTTTGAATTTGATGAGAAGGAAATTAACCAATGGTAGAAATTTGTGTCGCCCTACTGTGACAAGATCTACAACAAATTTTTTATCACTTCAGTTTTTTGTTTTAATGAAGGAGTTAAGGCAAATGTTTACAAGTGATAAGTGAGTTGCATCTTAGCATGATAAGTCTAATGCTGGAGTGGAGGTTTGTAGTATTATACTGGAAGATAGAGAAATTTGGTAGCAATGTCAATTTGTTATTCGAGTTTGTAAGCCTTTAGTAAGGGTGCTTTGCTTGGCTGATAGTGAAAAGAAGCCAACAATAGATTTTTTGATGTTATGGAGAGAGCGACGAAAGCAATCAAGGCCAATATGAAAAACAGACATTCTTTATACACACCATATCTCTCAATTATTAATGTAAGAAAGGAAAGATTTTTTTCTCTCCATTGTTTGCAGTTGGGGCATTTTTAAATCCTAATGTGTATTTTAGACTAGATCTTACAAAACAAGCTGAAATTAATAGATGAATACTTTTAATAATTACAACAATTATTCCTCTTGATGCGATGTAAGATCTTTTAAGCTTACAAATGGAGTTTTATAAGTTGTCTTATGGGGATTTTGGAATGCCGGTTGCTAGTCGACAAAGAGGAAAACTTTCTCTAGACATTAGTTATTTGCTATTTCTTATTTGTTGAAAATTAATTATCACTTTATTTTGTTTATAACAATACTTTTGTTATCTTATAACTTGCAGTTTTCTAGTGGGATCAATTCGAAAATGGTGTTCCAGAATTGATAAAGTTTGCAATTCGAATTTTAAGTTAATGTGTGAGTGCAACAGATTGTGAACGGAACTAGAGTACATTTGAATTTATCCACTAAAAAAAGGAATAGATTGGAGCATAAGAGGTTGAATGACTTGGTTTTTATTTGTTACAATTTAAAGCTTCAAGAAAGGTATGGTATTTCCATTATTATCATTATTAATTTCGATATAATTTTTTTATAATTTTATAATAATTAAATTTAATTGTTTACTATGAGTCTTAATGGCATAAGTAGTTCAACTGATCAAATTGCCATTGATAATATTGATTTTTTTGGCGGATTGGGTTTTTGAAGAACCTAATTTGATTGATGTGAATGATTTAGATTTGGAAGATAATCTTGGATGAGAAAGCATTGACATGTCATTTGATGCATTAAATTTGAATGATAATGATGATAAAGCTCTTCTCAATAATGAAGATTTTGCATCAAATGATCCATGGGATCAGTGCAGTTCTAACGAGTATCCTCCCATTGACGATTGAATTCTAGGTTTTTATTTTTCCTCTTCTTTTAATTTTACTTGCATTTGATGTTATGTTAAATTCTATATATGTAATGTAACTGTAATATTTTTGTTTCAGGTTTAACTTAAACTTGATTGTTTTTTTGTCATCAGCTCTTTTTGTAAATTGTTTAAGGATATTTATTATTTTTTTATTATATGTTTTGAATCTTTTGAACTAATATTATTGATTAAAATGATAAAATTGTATTATTGTAATATTTTAAATAATTTGTATTATTCTTAATTTTATATTTGTATGATGATGATTTTCTTTGTTTATATTAATTGTGGTTATTATTTATATGTGAAATATTTAAAAATTATTGCTATTTCATATTAATTGTCATTATTATTTATTATTATGATTTTTAAAAATATGGTTTATGTAAACAGTAAATTAGTAAAGTATACAGTACAGTTGTACAATATACCAATTAACTGTTTTGCAAATTTTAAAAATTTTAGGAACTATTTCATAAATTTAAAAAATTATCCAAAACGGTATTCGGTACTAACCGATACTGGTACATTGTCGCACCAAAACTCAATCTAGTACTGAGCAACATTTTTCCCCCAAAAAATCCATTTTATGGTGAAAAGAATAATGACCCTCATTCAAAATACTTATATTTAGTGTTTGAATCCTTCATCTCTCATATTTTATGTTTATCACTAATTCCTAAAATTGAAACAAAAAAATTCTTAATTTCCAAATTAAAATCCAGTTCGTCATCTCTTATGTTTTCTCTACAAATTGCTAAATCCAAAATATTTCATTTATTTAGTGTGTTATCATCGATATTTAATATATATTTGAAAAATGTCTGTAATAGTATAAGGCTTAAGCAAAGATAGATTATTTTCGAAGGATACTTAACCTAGATTTTATGCTTTGTGAAAGAGAGTTTTTAATTATAAAAAATAACTACAAAAATATAGCTAAGAATTCAAATTAAAGTATAAAATAATTCCTTGTCTTATACAAAATTAACTCTTGAAATCAAAATAAATTGAGAAGAATATAAATGAAAACAAACGAATAAAAAATAAAGTTTTTGAATTTTCTACACACCAATTATTTCTCAAATAATGGTGTCAAAATTTTTTTGTGTTATTTCAAGTTTTCTACAAAATAATTACTTACAATATAAGATAAGTGTAATAATCGTTTGATAAGTAATATAAATAATAAATAAAGTGACGATCCTTCTGGAAGCTAATCAATTTACAATCCTAATTTGTTAAAGAAATAAACACGAGTAAATTGATTGATGGATGGATAGTTGATAAAACGGTATAAAATCCAACCAGAAGAATAAATCAGTGAGAACCAATCAAAGCAAATAGTTCAGTAGAGAATTCAAATTTAAGTAACGTGTAGTTAGAGATTACCCCTTCCATCATCTTTACATTTTTACAGAAATTAAATAATTTTACTAAAAATTATAGAAGACTTAATTGATCCTCAAGCGGAACAATGGAATCTTGCGGTAGTGAGGGAGTATATTACTCCTGAGTAGCAGAAGCAAATTCAAGAAATCCCTCTGTGTGGAAAAAGTAAGTCAGATAGATATATTTGGCCTGCTGCTGCTAATGGCATTTATTCTGTTAAAGTGGGTTATCACATATTGCATCAAGCCTCAGTGAAATCATCCAACAGTAAAGCTACTACTTCTCATTTTGTGGACAAATCTGTGTGGAAATGGCTTTGGAATCTCAATCTTCCTACTAAGATTAAGGTATTTCTCTGGAAAGCCATTAGAAATATATTGCCTACTAATTCTAACTTGGTATATCGCTCAGTTCATACTGATTCTCTGTGTCCTATCTGTTGCTGTGAAACTGAGACTATTGAGCATATGTTTTTGTTATGTCCTTGGACAGAATGTGCATGGTTTGGTAGTGTATTGGGTTTGAGAATTTCAAGACATGGGTTACATTCTTTTGATACATGGCTGCTGTCATTGATTGAAACCCTTAAAAAATCTGTGGCTGGTGATACTTGTTTGCTGTATCTTGGTATCTTGCTTTGGAATATCTGGAAACAAAGATGTAAAGTGGTTTTTCAAAAGGTTAAACCTGATCCCATAGGATGCATTGAGAGAAGTATGGCCTTATTGAATGAATGTAGCAGTCCACGGATACAAAAAGGAAGGTTGAAGGTGCCTTGTCTGAA
>JANTNU010000005.1:13894449-13907913 GCA_024752395.1 Erythroxylum havanense | reverse complement strand
AAAGCTCTCAACAAAATCTACAAATTTTATGAAGATTATTTCCTCAAATTCTGCCTAAATCAAAGAGTCAACTTTCAAGTCTCACTTTCTATTTTCTTCAAAATTTCTCACTTTCACTTTTTATTTCTTGATTTCAACTTCCATCTCAATCAACTAATTCATTTTAACTTTCATAAATCATACAACTCTACTCAAATTTCAAAGTCATCAAAACTAATCACTTCATTTATCATCAATTTTCTTTAAGCACAATAACATCTATAACACAATTCATATCCGAAAGCACTCACTAAATTCATTTTAATATTTCTAATTTCTACCGAAAGATCGGGGTCCAACAAGGAGAGTCCTTTACTAACTCACTTGCATCTTGGAGTTATCCAAAAACTTTTTAAATTGCAATTGCAATTAAAGATTTAGGAAACCAATGGAACTAATTTTAGACCAAAAAATTTTTGTATTAAATTTTTTGCCATTGGTTAGACTTTTAGAGAGTGAATAAGTACTTTTTTCACTGCAATTTTTTTTAAAATTGAGTGTTTAGCTGTAAAATGAAAAAAGTATTTTTTAATATATATAACTTTTTTGGCAGCTAAAATACAATTTTTTAAAAAGTTCAAATTTAAAGCTTATCAAATATGCACATTTTAAAGTAGATTTTTAGATTAATTAATCAGTCTTTTTTAGTGCATTTTATCCTTATATTTTACACATAATTTCCACAATACCCACAAACACATCTTCATGTTTATTTTGAAATTTATATAATATTGTTTGACTTTTTATATGTTTTAATATATATTTTTATATTAGTTTTACTTATGTTATAATCTATATAAAATATTTGGTTATATATTGTACATTACATATTGTTTAATATATTTTACATAATATTTATATACATAAATAATTTTTATTACAAAACAAACTATAGTTAAAATTAAAAATATTTTTTATTTTTATATTATCAACAATTTGTTATATAAAACTCTTTCAAAAATTTCTTTTTTTAAATACCAGCCAACCAATTTGGCTTCTTAAAAAAAGTCAACCAATAAAAATAAGCACTTTATGAGACGTGAGTTTTTTTTTTCCTTAAAAAGTAATTAAAATTTAGGAGATGTGAAATGCACGTGCCGGACATCCTTCGCATGCGAAATCGAGACTGATGTGTTAATTTGCTGACTGCTACCCAAAGCTGTCTACGACTCTCTCTTAAGAAAATCTCGAATTCCATTTTCTTCCATTTCTACCACAACCCACCTTTGGAGCTGCACATTATATTATTCCGATCACCGACGTCGTTTGAGTTTACCAACTCCGCAGATCTGCGGCAATCAAACCATCGCCGTTCATCCCTCTTTTTCGCTTCGATCCACTGGCTCAGAAATGCCGGTGGCTGCTTCCGCCATCTACTTCTTAAATCTCCGTGGCGACGTTCTAATCAACCGCCTCTATCGCGACGATGTTGGGTAATCTTTTTCACTTTTACATTTGTTTGTCTGATAATATTGAATTTATAGGAACTTTGGGACCCAAAAGATCCGAATTTATGCACTCATGACTGTTCTTTTTAATCATTCTTCCCCTTTTAGTGGGTGTTTTTTCAATGTGCATGCGGGAGGGCTTCATATGTTTTTATTTATATCCGTTACTAGTTGAGCTATGGCTTCATGTCAAGTGTTTTTATTAAGGAAAGAAGAATATTAATGTTAATTATGTGGAACTCATGGCGGCGAAGGGCTCCAGTTATTAACGTACTTTCAATTATTATTTTCATTGAGTTTGTGACTTGTTACTAAAGGGATTTATTTGATTCTTCATCATTAAATGAGATCGGTGGTTAACACATTAGTATAAATTTGTTTCTGTGGTGTTCTTGGTTGATTTTATCACTTTCAATCTGATAAAAATATTGATGTTTTTAACACATTAATGTTAGTTTGGTATTGTGGTTTTGTTGTTTTGATTGAAAAAAGAGATGCAAAATGTATGTTTTTGTTCTATTCCACAAAAGGCTATTGCTGGATAAGGACTTTCCACTGTTTTCTGTGTATGTGTCGGTAGAACATTTACTTTGTCAAACATTTTATAGCAGACTTGCAGTTCCAATTATAAGATGTTTCTGTTTTATCCTTCCAGAACTTTTTATCAAGCTACTTTGCATGCCTGCTATTTTTTTTCCTTATTAATGTTACCTATCAGTCTTTGCTTCCTACGTCTGGCATTTGCTATTGAATTTGTAATGTTCCCTTCTCTTTAACTCTCTTTTTCTAAAACAATTCCTTAGCTGTAACTTATAGTTGATCTTTTACAAAGCTGTTATGTAATATTTCTTTCAGCGGGAATATGGTGGATGCATTTCGGACGCATATTATGCAAACTAAAGAACTTGGTACATGCCCTGTGAAGCAGATTGGAGGTTGCTCCTTCTTTTACATGAGAATCAGCAATGTCTATATTGTAATTGTTGTAAGCAGTAATGCTAATGTAGCTTGTGCTTTCAAGTTTGTTGTTGAGGTAACTTTCTTCCTGGCACGTAAGTTTATTCTTGATTTTGGCAAATCATCTTTGACATGTAGTCGACAGTAATGTTGTTTGTTAACTCATCTACAAATTATTTTGCTTTTCATTGAAGGATTCAATTGGTTTTGGAAGAATTTTCTTTTAGTATTTTAATATCAGTCAAATCAACCCAATGTCTCTTCGGAACTCTATTTAAAACATTCTTGTTAATGTTAAAAAACTTTCTTGTGTTTCCAATCGTGTGTCTTTTAGCCTTTGCGATTGCGACTGTCAAGTAATAACTTTTCTAAGACTTTGCCTTCTTACGTAGCTGATAGTGGCATGCTGTTTTATATGCAGGCAGTGGCATTGTTTAAGTCATATTTTGGTGGGTCCTTTGATGAAGATGCTATTAGAAATAATTTTGTTCTCATCTATGAACTACTGGATGGTGCGTACTTCCTGCATTGTGTAATTTTTCTTCCCATTGCTCTTTAAATTTTTGACATTTCTTTCAGTCTAATGAACTTCTTTGCCCTAGAACCATTAACTTCATATTTAGAAATCTCTATATGACCAAGTGAACAATTGATATCTTAAAATTGCAGAAATCATGGACTTTGGCTATCCTCAAAATCTTTCTGCTGAGATTTTAAAACTTTATATCACTCAAGAAGGAGTGCGATCACCATTTTCTTCCAAGGTTAGGTTCTTCTTGCAATAACCAGTTTCTGATATGACAAGACATTTTTCTTATATATTTATCTTTGATTTTATTTATGGACATTACAGATCCACAGCAAAAGTTAATGAATTGATCTTTTTGCGCTTAGAATTAAATGGTTTATGTTTAATTTCTTATTTTTCTTTTTCAACTCTGTTGTAAATAATTTGGCAGCCTACAGATAAACCCATCCCCAACGCAACTTTACAAGTTACAGGTGCTGTGGGCTGGCGCAGAGAAGGCCTTGTTTATAAAAAGAATGAGGTGACTGTGTCTTCTTTTCCCTTTTCAGCTGATCAAAATGCTCCATTCTGCTGGATTTTCACATCCATATCTCTCAGGTTTTTCTGGATATTGTGGAAAGTGTAAATCTTCTAATGTCTTCAAAAGGTTGGTGTAGTGATTGGTGGATTTCCTTCATTTACTCCTTTTATTTTTTATCAACAGTGCATGAATTTTGCCTAAACAATCTTTTCACTGTAGGTAGTGTTCTACGTTGTGATGTAACGGGGAAGATTCTTATGAAGTGCTTCCTCTCTGGAATGCCTGATCTGAAGTTGGGTTTAAATGATAAAATTGGTCTTGAGAAAGAGTCACAATTGAAAAATCGGCCTGCCAAAAGGTAACCTTTATTCCTTATGCTTATCATTCCTCTATTTGTGTATCATCTGATTTTATGATGCTCTTAAATGATATTTGAGCCTGGAAAAAGAGTCAGAATTTAATACTGACAACTGAAATGGAGAACTTCAATCAGCACAAATGGCATTCTTTTTTAAAATAGTTTTTTCTCTTTCATATCGTGATAGCAAGAAGTTTCTTCCTTTGCAAATATTAAATTGAGCACTTGGGTCTGCAATTGCACTCAATTTTCTCTTCCCTTGTTTTTGTTCCTTCAACATATGTTATGTGCTGTAATAAAAGATCCTTTGTGATTAGAAATAAAGTTTGTCAAAAATCTAGAATGAGGTATCCTTTACCTTTATGTTTATGATCAAGAGTTCGTGCTTTTTCCTAATATTTTCCTCATTTTCTCAGATGTATAGTGTTAGCTTCAAGTGATGTATTTTTCTTTTGATACATGGGTTTTATAGGTTTTACATACTTTTGTCTCCATACTTCTCTTTGGTCTGCCAATGCACCTGATTTTAAGTGTTGTGGGGGTTTGTTTGCCTTCAATTGCTTTTGGAAAGGATTACTTATTTTCATTCCTTTGCTTAGCTTGCTGTAATGGATTTTCAATATATCTTACATGTGGAGATTTTTGCTATCATTGTTGTTTTGAGATTTTGAACCTTGGAATACATGTATTTTAAACTATGGAAATTACTATGAGTATGTACTTGATGATCTTTGATTCTTTTTCTTTTCCCATTTTTCTGTAAATGATCTGTTCAGTATCTTTATTGTAAAACACATTGTGTCATTTAAATACATCTAATTTAAAATCAATAGATCTTACATGTGGAGAATTTTCTATCATTGTTTTTTTTTTGAGATTTTGGACCTGGCAATGCATGTATCGTAAACTATACAGATTACTATGAATACGTACTTGATGATCTTTGACACTTTTGCCTTTCAAAATTTTCTGTACTGATATGTTCATTATCTTTATTTAAAAACCTATTATGTCACTTAAATAAATCTAAGTTGAAGTTACCTGATGCTCTAAGACTGTCAATTTTTTTCACTATCGTAAAGTTTACATCATTATTGTGATATTTTGTGCAGTGGCAAGACAATTGAGCTTGATGATGTCACTTTCCATCAATGTGTAAACTTGACAAGGTTCAATTCAGAAAAGACTGTTAGTTTTGTCCCACCTGATGGTGAATTTGAATTGATGAAGTAAGCTTCCAATCTCTTTAACATTTTCATGTGTACTTGCAATTGGTGTTATTCTTTGTTCGTGTCATAACATATGTTGAGTTATCAAGTGTTTTTCCCCTGCTTAAAAGTTATCAGTTGTGTAAGCTTCTGGAGTAGAAAATTGTTCTATCAAGTTATTAATGTGGTGAAATAAGGACAAGATGTGCTAGGTGGTTGTGTTGCCTCAGTTGGGTTCAATTTATTAACTTATAGAGCAAAACTGTAATCTCAGAAAGGATAGAACTTTGTGATTTATTACACTCAGATTTCCTTCAAGCTCATACAAAATTAACAAATGGTAGACAAGATTGCAAAATTTTGGAGAATTTCTATTCTTGTTTCTGTTTTTTTTAATCCATTTTGTATAGCTTTTGTCTAAAATGTATGGCCATTCTATAGTGTCGTTCTTCCTCTTTTAAAAGGTTGGAGGTGATTGACTTGAGATTTTGTGGTAGACTTATTGATTGCAGAAATAAATTCGATGGCTCATTAGTTAAATCTCTACTTTAAGATCCTTAAGCTGTTTGCTTTTGCAGTTGCTTCTATACTGAGAAGTGCAATTGATTTGTTGTATGTTTGAAGGTATCGTATTACTGAGGGTGTTAATCTTCCATTTCGGGTGTTGCCAACAATAAAGGAACTAGGCCGAACACGCATGGAAGTGAATGTTAAGGTTTGAAATTTACATTTGAAATGAAAGAACTGAATCTTGGGTTATCTAAATGTTTGAAGCTTGACATTTTTTTTTTTCTGTTGACTAATTTCAGGTAAAGAGTGTATTTGGTGCCAAAATGTTTGCCCTTGGGGTTGTCATAAAAATTCCGGTGCCAAAACAAACAGCTAAGACAAGCTTTCAGGTGACATCTGGTCGGGCAAAATACAATGCTGCAATTGATTGTTTGGTTTGGAAGTGAGTATATTACCTTGGCTCTGAGTATATATTTTTAGTCCTTTTAACTATTAGTTCTTTCAAGTTGATGCACTCAGCTTTGAAATCAATCTTAATTCACCATCCTTTGCCAGGCCTATTCATCTTTCACCTATTTCACTTTTTCTTCATAGTATTCATTTCACTATGTGTGTATCTAAATTCTCTTTCTTCTTCTGAAATTTTTGTCTAACTTGGATATTGCTATTCAGTGACACATTCTTGCAAACAATTTCAGGATAAGGAAATTTCCTGGTCAAACTGAACCAACCCTGAGTGCTGAAGTTGAGTTAATTTCGACAATGGCAGAAAAAAAATCTTGGACAAGGCCACCAATTCAAATGGAATTCCAGGTGCCTTGTCTATCGTATATTGCCATTTAAATTGTCTTTTAGTTGACTGTCTAGGACGTGCATCTGTTTCATTCTTTTTTTTATTTTTTATTTTTTAATTTTTGGATTGTTCCAACATATGACAGAACTCAAGTTACAGCCATATTTGAGATCTGATGTTAACGATTTCTTTCAATTCTAGGTATGTTAGGTTGTAGAAATTAGAACTTCATGTAATCAATTAACTGGGCATAAACATTAAAATAGTAGAGTGAGACTATGGGGATCTCACTTGTGATGTAAATAGTGTTGAGTCTCTATTATACTTGGTCTCTGTGAGAGATTATTCATTTTCAGGAGATCCTTGTTTGATTTGTTGGTTGTGCAGGTTCCCATGTTTACAGCTTCTGGTTTACGGGTTCGATTCCTCAAGGTAATTATTATTATTATTTTTCAAAATTGAGTTGGTTTGTTTGCAAGAGTTCAGCAATTGACGGTTGTGATCGTCTGTAGGTATGGGAAAAGAGTGGTTACAACACGGTTGAGTGGGTTCGTTACATTACCAAAGCAGGTTCTTATGAGATTCGGTGCTAGACTTGAGGGATTGTAGTAGGTGAATTTTGATCAGTTATGGGGATCATTGGCCTATCAATGGAAACTCCAAATATATATCATGCCCATGTTTCTGTGAAACGATGATTGAGCATCTCATAACCGTAAGAAAATGATTATCCAGGCTGAGAGGTTTTCTTTTTCTTTTTCCTCGACTCTTTACTTCTTTTTGGTGTTGTACTGTTCATCGTGAAGTTTGTCCATACTATGTATGAAGTATAGTGAAACATTGAATTTGTTCAAGAGCTTTATGCTCGCTTAGATTAGGACTATATAATTGGAATACGTACCGCTATCACACGCAACATTGTTTTTGCAGTCTCTTTGTAATGAAAAGGTTTCTTTAGTGAATTTTATATTATGACAATAAATGTTTCAGTATTTCTAGGTGGAGTTATGGGTGTTTTTTCTTGAATTTCTGACCATTCTTTGGATTTTATATGGTTATTTTTAGTTTTTATAAAGGTTGAGTTTGATAATTTGGTGGGAAATAGATTCTTTTTTTTTTCTTTTTTCTGGAGCCTAGCTACAACTTGGAATTCTCTCAGAATAGTTCCCTTCTCATATTTCATTTTAATTCACTAAATGACAATTCGTGTTTTAAATAAGAAAGTGCCCAATCTGCTGGGTTCGGTGGGGAAAAAAAAAAGAAAAACACATCCAATGCTGCTTCTTTTAAAGAATAAACAATGTTTTAAAAACTGGAGAATAATAAAATTTAATGATTACTAATCTTATATATGATAAATAAGAAGTAAATTTATTGAAATAAAAATACATCATATTTATTATTATATAATAAATTAAAGCTAATAATTTAGACTTAATTTAAATATAACATAAAACTTAAAATAGCAATAAACATGAAGGAAATTGTATTTTGGTAATGGATCCAATTAAGGCCATAAAATACTGAATTCAAATAGTAAATAAGTCTACACATATACATGTGTTGACTCTTAAAGTTTGCGCATGTAACGCATTCTAATAATATTACCACAAACCCTAAACAATCTTAATCCTATCGGAGACACTATAGCTGCAAGGGTTAACCCAAAAGAGTGGACCAGCTATCTGATACTTAAATCCATTTTACTCAGATATAGTCACGAATAGGCTGTGGACCAGGTAGTTGTAGACAACTAATAATTTTTCATTTCTCATCTGGATTTCATCAGTTTCACAATAAGACTGTAGATTGTGTTATAATTATGCTCATATCTCAATCGATACGTAATTGATTGAACACTTTAGTTTTGTAATTATTAATTTTGATTAATAACATAACAAATGATTATATTATCATATTGCATTTATTTTTTTTATTTTAATATGATAAGTCTTTAATTAAATTTATACACTTGCTATCATAATGAAGATTATGATAATGAGAGTCAAGTCTTTAGGATTTAATCTAAAAGTGTTTTCGACTATAGGATCATCAAATAAGGACTTTAATGATTCGATTAGATCAATATGTATGTAATAGTATCTATTGGATGGATATTAGTAGATCTCATTTACTAAGTTACATATATATATATGATACATATGGAGTTTTTTTTTTTGGGATTCGAGGAAATCCCGTAGGCGGACCAAGCGGGCACATCTCTCTGAGGGCTCAATTGGCGCACCACCTCACAGGCGGGCCAAGCGAGCGCACCTCATCATTGAGGGCCCAACTAGTTCTCCATCTACAGGTAAAACCTCGGCTGCCCCAGGCTCTTACAAGAGGGGCTAGCATGGAATCGAACCTGGGATCTAACCAAAGTCAAACCCCGCCCTTAACCATCAAGCCACACCCCTTGAAGGCGATACATATGGAGATATGATCACTAATCTGACCAAAATGAGAATTCCCAATGGTTAATATTATTTATGAATTATCAAGTGAAATATTTTCATAAAAATTTAAATGTATATTTTTCTTTTGACCTGAGATCGTCATAGTAATCAATAAATCACTTATTATGTTTTGATGTTGGACACTTAATATGTAAAATGCTAGTTGAATGATCATTAGATATAATTAAGTACCTATATGATTAGTGGTGAGTCAAGATATGATTCAACGACTCTAGATAATGAATTTGAGCTCTATGTTATCATTGATCTTAATAGTTATTTCAAAACTTTGGTCAGGGCGATTGAATGAGTGAGGAAAATGAGTTTTTCTAAGTTTTTAACCAATCATTAATAAACGACTTATAACATAGTTGGTTATCTAATAGGGTTTGACAGTTAAACCATAACTTAGAATAATCTGGAGATGTAATGATGGAAGGAAATAATACATTATCCTTAATCAGATTCTGTCTTTGTAGGATTGTTATTTCATATTATTCGGTCGTTGATGAGTGTTATTAGACGTCAACCTTGATTAGTAATTAATGGGATTAATTACTACGAACTTAGTGATGAATCTATGTAATCACACATTTACGAATGTAATATTTATTGTTTATGATTATTTAATTTATTATGAGATAATTTATTAAATAATCTATATGACATATTATTATATTTTTTGCTAGCACAGAAAATATAATTAATATCGAAAATTCTCTTGTACAAAAATAAATGAATAAAATAAAATAGTTAGTTCATTTTATAAATAATAATAATTATTCAAAAAAGCAAAGAGAGACATCAGTTGCAATTAGGTAGTTAGGTTTTGGTTATATATTTAACCAAAACCAAATGGCGTGATTGTCAGGTGTTCTTCAAGTTTTGAAAAATAATAAACGGTAATAACTTAAAAAATGAAGACAGCGTGCATACATTGGTTATCTTCATTTTTCGTTTCTTATATACATGCCTGAAAACATAAAGAAGAGTGAGAGATATAAATACTCTTTCAGCTTTCTTCATGTGTACGTGAAAATAAACAAGAGAGTAAATAAAAAAATGTTTTCTCCATTTTTTTAGAAATGGTTTGTTATAATTTAACCTTAATCATATTAAGTGTTGAAAATATGATATATTTTTTGGTATGAAATACACAGAGACTTCATACTTTTGCAGTTTAGTATAGGTTAATCCTCACAAATTTCAAGTATTTATTTTTGTTTGTTCTTACTGTTAGTATATTTGTTAAACGTAATAGATGAATATAGAACTGTAACTTTTTATTTCTACTGCGTTTGCAATCCTTTAATTAGTATCAGAGTCAATTTTGTGTTTACGTTATACTTAATAAAGACCAATATTTTATGTATTTTGTGTTCTTTGTTTTAAGACTTGAAAATTAGTTCATTTAATATACAGGGGTTTACATTGAAATTGGTTTCAATAAAACTGAAACACTTCAATTCATGTTCTTTAAATTCCAGACATTACAAAGAAAGTTTTGCATTCTCTCACTTTTGTAATATTTATATGCTTAAAGCACAAGAACCCCTTGGCTTCAGTGTGAAATTAGTTTCACAAAAAAACTCACTAAATGCATGAGTAAGATGTGTACAAATGTATTTAATGCATTAAAAGGTTTCCCATAAAAGTTTTAAGTTTTGGTTAAAAGTTTTTTGTTTTGAAGATAGATACTCTTTTTCATTTTCGTAAGTTGAAATAAAAAAAGAGAGACACATGTTTTTTTTAATAGAAAAATCATTAAAAGCTTTTGTACAAATGTTGTGGTATAACATGACTTAATACATATTCTTTAATTATTTTTATTAAAAAAAGTGATATGATCACTAATGTTATTAAAATTGCTTTAATAACATGAAATCTTGACCTTTAAAACTATTGAATTTATTTTGATATAATATATGATATTTTATCAGAAAGGATTTTCCACCTAAATAGATAATACTCCCTCCTATTTAAAATAAGTATCGTTTTAGAGAGATTTTAATTATTTAAAATAAGTGTCGTTCACGATTTTTCATGCATGTTTATAATTTTATTTCCAAAATTACCCTTTAATTTCTCTCATATCCTAATTATACAGATTATTTTTTCAAGGCAATTCAACATGCAATTAATAAGGGTATATCAAACATTTCACTAGTTTTCTTAATAAGAGTGCATCTCTCTAAAACGACACTTATTTTGAATAGGAGGGAGTAATATTTATTCTTGTTTAGAAGAAATGACTTGATAATTATGTAACTTGTAGTTTATGAATAAATAATATTTTTTATTGCATATGATGCATGTGTGAGGAAAAATTACTTAATTTTATACTTTTGGCCTAGACTATCTAAGGAGTATAATATTAATTAATTCTTTGTTACTTAGATGGATAAAATAAATTATACTAATAGGAATGACTGACAATTAGAGGACTATACAGTATTGAGCCTACTATAAGTTTTATATGATAAAATATGGAATTTATCATTCTTTAGTTATGTATGAGTAACGACTTGACAACCAAGGGACTCACTCATGTTTTAAAAAATTTATATCATTTAGATAAAAGTCCATGTCTTAATGATATATGATTGTGTTCTTATTTTGATGTTTTCTTTTATTAGATTTCTCAAAATGTCTATTATATCACTGTGAAGTATTTTTGATGTTAACAAGCTAGCGGGTATCAATTTTGGTGTTTGGTATCGCAATATGAGAATTGTTCTTATGCATGAAAAACTTATCAATGTGATCGATAAACTCATGAAGGAAGCCCCTCCTAAGGGAATTGATGATGCTAATGCATTGGATGCATATTTTAAGTACAATGAACAAAGTACTAATGCAAAGTGCATTATTCTGACATCAATGAGTTCTGAACTCCAAAGGCAACATGAGGGTATGAATCCTCCATAGATCATTGAGCATCTTAAGAAGATGTATGAGTCACAAAGTAGGATTGCTAGATACCGGTTATCTAACTTCCTATTCAAGTTTGAACTGAGCCCCAAATCTCCTATAGGACCCCATGTTCTTAAGATGATTGATCTTATAGAACAATGTGAGAAGTTAGATTGTTCACTAGGAAAAGAGTTGTCACAAGATTTGATCTTACAATCTATTTCTGACATTTTTTCACCATTTATTGTTAACTTTAACATGAAAAAGATGAACTGTGATCTTCATGAAATGCTCAACTTGTTGATTGATTATGAAAATCAAATATCATCATCTGAGAAGGTGAAAGTGTCAGGGCCTATGAACCTGACTGGTAACTCTTCTAAGTGTAAGTGGAAGGGCAAAAAGAAGCCCAAGAAAGATCATCTTGCATCTAAGGGTGTTTGAAACAAATTCAAGGGTAAGGATAAGAGAGTTGACCAAAAGGATGTTGAATGTTTCTTCTATACAAAGAAGGGACATTGGAAGAGGAACTATCCAGAGTATTTGACTACTTTGAAAGGCAAGAAATAAGGTGGGACATTTATAAAAAATGTTTTCAAGATTTCTTTAACTACTATTGATTTTACTAAATGGGTATTAGATATTGGTAGTAGCTTGAACATCTGCAATATGTTGTAGGATCTAAGGATCAGTAGGAGATTGAAGAAGGGAGAAGTGAAGCTACAAGTTAGGAATGGAGCAAGTGTTGATGCCTTAGCGATAAGAACTATTTCTCTTATTATGCCAACGGGAAAGACTTTATTATGAGAAGATTGTTATTATGTTTCTAAGCTTGTTTCGAACACTGTTTCCATTTCGTCATTAGACAAGCGTGGATTTCATACAATCTTTAAGAATAACCAATGTAATATGTTTTATGGTAATGAATTATACGTAAGTGGTTATTTACAATATGGTCTTTATGTCTTACTTGAAATAATTATTTATCCAATTATGAATGTTTCTGGTCAAAAAAAGAAGAGAGATAATTATGTAAATCAAACTTACCTTTGGCATTGTAGACTTGGTTATATTGGTGAGACAAAAGTAAACAGTTGCACAAAGAAAGATGCCTTGGTCAATATGATTGTGAATCATATGAAACTTGTAAATGTTATCTCAAAGGCAAAATGATCAAATCTCCTTTTACTAGAACTGGAGAGAGAGCTAGAGAGCTTTTAAGACTCATATCTACTGATGTATGTGGGCCTATAAAAGTTCAAGCTAAAGGTGGATATTATTATTTTATCACCTTTACTAATGATATGTTAAGATATGCATATGTGTATCTTATGAAAAACAAGTTTGAATCATTTGAAATGTTTAAAAGATTTTATAGTGAAGTTGAAAAACAATTTGGTAAGAGTATTAAAGCACTAAGATCTAATCGTGACGGTGAGTATCTTAGCGATGATTTTGTTGATTATCTAAGGCAAGATGGAATGTTGTCTCAGTGGACTTCTCCAGGAACACCACAACACAATGGTGTTTCAGAAAGGAGAAATCAAACCTTATTAGATATGGTGAGATCTATGATGGGATTCATTGATCTTCCTATCTTCCTATAGGGATATGCTTTAGAATCATTGCCCATTTATTAAACAAATTTCCCACTAAAGCAGTCACTAAAACTCCATATGAGATGTGTAAAGGACGTAAGCCTAACCTAAAACATTTGAAAGTTTGGGGTTGTC
>JANTNU010000005.1:13764811-13780761 GCA_024752395.1 Erythroxylum havanense | reverse complement strand
TTTCTGATAAATTGTTTCTGATTGCATGTGAGAAATGAATTCCATAATTGATTAAATAATAATGGTTGTGACTGGAGCTGCTACTGAGAGCTACAAGCTTGATTACTGAAAAAGAGCCTCGAGCTCGAAAGGGATTAGTGCATACCTAGAGGGCTCTCCTATCCCTACTGACGCGTAGAAAGTAGTGCATACCCCGAGGGCTCTCCTACTTCCTAAGGCGCGATTACTGTTACTAGGCCCGAAAAGGGCAGAGTAGAGCTATACGCTCAACGCTTACTGAATTCTGCTACTGTTAAGCGCTCAGTCACAACTCAGAACAAAAGAAGGGATTATGTGTGAAACTGTTACGTGCATGGATTTAAGTGTGAACATGGCAAAAGGCTTTAATGTTTTATATTTGCCTGATGGTTGTTATATGAGGATATCGAATGGGTATTGATTGAAACTGTGAATTGTTTGGATATGCATGAATTGAGTGAACCATCGATGATGGTTTCTCATTGAGTTTGCAAACTCACCCAACATTGCAATTATTTTTTTCAGGAATTGGCGAGTACCCCGTTAGACAAACGGGAGTACGATTACCACAAGAGAGTCAGAGTCTGAAGTCGGGATCAGTTCACGTCTACATTAGCGTAGTACTGTTTTATGTACATTTGTCTTTCTGAAATTTTCATAGATTAGTGATTTTATTTAGTGGGCCCAATTGGTCATTGTGTAATCGAATTGTGAATGCTGAAAGAGTTCAGAGATGACATTTGACCCAGTTGGGTCATGCATTTCTATATATGAAATGGTTGAGCATTATTGAGTGCCTTTTTTATAACTAAATTAGTATTTGTATTGAAAATGTTTTCGTAGCACGAGCTCAAATTATTTACTGAGATCTGCGCACTCGATTGTTTTCAAAAAGAAAAATGACTTTCTGAATATTTAAACTATTTTGACTGATCTAGCGTACCACCCTCGTGAGGCACGGGCTCGGATATCACCATCGATATTGGGTTCGGGTCTTGCGGGAGTGGGATGCTACATTTGATATTCCACAGCATTCAAAGCATGGAACAGTTAATGTAGAGCCCGGCCTCTACCGCCATCACTCCAGGTATTGTCCTCTTTGGCCAAGGGTGAGTCCACAACTCGAACCCAAGACCTCAAGGTTTTGTTGCACTTTAAGTGTACGCTTCTTACCATTGAGCCATTGGATAAGGGGAAGCTATACATATATATGTGATAAAAAGGAGACAAAAACATCAGGTTAATTACTCATGGAACTCCTAACTGATACAAATAACTAATTTTAATTTTACTCATACTTAAATAATACATATGATTGAGTGGATTCTTTTATTTTATTATGCTATGTTGTAAATTTATGATTAGTAATATACTAATCAATAAATAATAAATGTCGCAAATGTAATAACAATCGTCATTTTGTATTGTATTTTTAAGATTGATAAATTCAAATTCGGAATTAGAAAATGCGATTCAACATCGGCCATTATTTAGTAGTAGTACCACAAGAAAATAATGCAATACAAATACCGGATCATAAAATAATATCATATTTTCTCACAAGTAGTTTTGGTTGCCTTATAGTCTAAAACAAAATTTTCAATTTAGATTTTTAATGGAATATAAATGAATGAATATTAAAAAAATGTTCTTTAAAAATAATAAAAAGATTATAATATAATACAGGAAAATATTATTTAAAAGAATGGTTTATGATATAATATATTTTATTTTTATTTTAACCTCTTCAAATAAGAGATTTCTTATTTTTACTGTTTAAAATATAATAAAATATAATATTGAACTCTTCTTTTTCATCTCATTTCATTCTATTATCTTATAAATTTTTATTGAAAAATATTTTATTATATTTTATTTTTTTAAATAAACCTTTAATCAAATATATACTAAGATTATATTATACCTTAATAACATGTTCATAATAGCTTGTACACATTACGGGAGAGTGAAGTTGGGTTGGGCCCAAACTTAGCAGCGATGTCATAGCGAATCTAGCAAAAAAATAAGTGAGGTCGAAGGAACTACATTCCTCTGTTTCGACTGTAACTCGCACGATGGCTGGTATTGAAGAAACCCTTGGAGATTTGGACAAAGAATCCTTTGTTTCACTGCTAAGGAAGGTCATAGGAGAATCCAAATATGTGCAAAACAATCCTCCAGAGCTTATACCAGAAGAGGACAGAGTGGTGAAACATGTGTTGGATGTTCTCCTCCCTCTTAGCACAACCTCTGGAGGAGGCCCGTTGATTGTGAATCATGTCTCCTATTTCCCTGGGAGAGGCAACCTCATCGTTCAGTACCCTGGAACTGAACCAGGAAAGGTCTTGTCGTTTGTCGGCATGCACATGGATGTTGTCACTGCTGATCCTAACGACTGGGTTGAATTCTATCGTCCTTTTCATCTTGCTTTCTCTTTTATATTTTGATTGAAGTGAACTGGGTGGTTTGGATTCCTCGTATGAGTTTTGTAACTTTGCACTTAAGGGTTGCATGAGTTATCAGTTCCTAAATTTAATGAACTTTTTTTCTTTTCTTTTTCTTTTTGAATTTATGATGCAATCTCCTGGTTTGAATTTAAGCTGGATTTAGCTCTTGGCTGTTTTTTTTTTCCTTTGTTGCGATATATTTGGAAGTCTTTGCTGATTGTTTTACTGAAAGATGTGATTTTTCGGTGCTTTGATTTTGCGTGGCTATAAAAGTCTGCTTCTTTCTTTTTTAATTTGAAATTTAGCCATTTCAAGAGAATTAAACGATTTGATCAGGGTTTTGCCTTTTGTAATAAGGTGTTGAGCTTATGAAAAAAAAAATTATTAAGTGATGGCAATGCTTGTTGAGAGTATCCCTGAATTTCAGATTCCTCTCTTTTTTTTTTCAATTGCAAATTGTTTCTGGGAAGGCATACAATGAATTTATTATCCACGTTACATTCTGGCTGGGTTTGTAGGAGTTTGATCCTTTCTCATTGAGCATTGATGGGGATAAACTCCATGGCCGTGGAACTACAGATTGTTTGGGACATGTTGCCCTTGTGACTCTATTGATGAAAAGACTGGGAGAGACTAAGCCTAAATTGAAGTCATCAGTGGTTGCAGTCTTTATTGCTAGTGAAGAGAATTCTACAATAACAGGGGTTGGTGTTGATGCACTGGTGAAAGACGGGTTGCTTGATAAACTAAAAGGAGGCCCTCTGTAAGCAATTTATTGATTGAACAAAAACTATTTTACATATGTAAAGCATCATCATTTCCTGGGGGGCTTAATGAATATATTTCCCATTCTTCTCTTTTTTTATATAACATAATCACTCCAGTGCTTTGTTTCCAGATTCTGGATTGACACAGCAGATAAGCAACCTTGCATTGGTACTGGTGGGATGATACCTTGGAAACTTCACGTGACTGGCAAACTTTTTCACAGTGGTTTAGCCCACAAGGTAGTTATGAAAACTGTATGTTGTAGGATTGGTCATCTATCATTTGAACTTTCTAGTTAATGTTGATTTATTCTCATTGCTGCTTAATTCTGCAAGTTGTAAAATCTTCAACCTTCCCATTGGTTTCTAAACCTTAGAGATACTTGTAGAAAATCTAATAACATTTTACCACTATTATCCTAGCATGATAATACACTAGTGTTATAGATATTTTATGAACAACTTCTTTATAAATTACTGTGTATCTTGCAACTTCTTACAGCAATACCTCTAGCCTTTTTCTTTTTGGTTGTTCAAATGCTTGATGGATGAACCAGTTAATGTTAAAAACTTGTTCTTGGACTAGCGACACATACTTGCCCCATCTATGTGAAAGTGGGCATGGTTTAGTATTTAGCAAAATGCCTGGAATGTATGGTCCTCAATAGATTAGATGTGAAACAGGGTATGAGTGCACTACAGCATCAAGCTTGCAATTTGTAGAGAGTGTGAACGTATACATACTTTCTGAGTCTTTTAATTCGCTTCCCTTTTCCAGTGGTTGCAATTGCAAGACTTGCCTAAGGAATATTACCATTGAATTACATAACCAATTTCAACTTGGTCTTTGTTTATTACCAGTTATGGATTGTATGCAGGCTATAAATGCGTTGGAGCTAGCCATGGAAGCCCTTAAAGAGTTGCAAATGCGATTTTACAAGGACTTCCCACCTCACCCAAAGGAGCAGATCTATGGATTTGCAACACCATCAACAATGAAACCAACCCAGTGGAGTTGTAAGCCCCATATTAGTTGTATTTGTTTATTGATTTAACTAAAGAATGTCTTTTGAATTTCATGTTTCTTTCAGATCCTGGAGGAGGGATCAATCAAATCCCAGGCGACTGTTCAATTTCAGGAGATGTCAGGTTCATAATCTTGTCAGGAAGATGTGATAAAGACTTTTGATATCGATATTACTAACCATTTTTTATCGTTGGTCCTTGCAGGTTAACTCCCTTTTACAAGTAAGCCATGTTCCTTTTTTATTTTTCTGAAATCCAAAGTCTCAGCCCTTCTTTTTAATCTGTTTACGGGCAACTTTGAATATTTATTTCCTTAAAGACTTCAACAATAGATCTAGGTAACAATTTCTGATATTTCCTCTGTTGGAATGTTTCTTCCAGTGTAAAAGATGTGATGGCAAAGCTACAAGAATATGTGGATGACATAAATGACAATCTAGACAAGCTAGATACGCGAGGTCCAGTTTCAAAATATGTGCTACCAGAAGAAAATCTGAGGGGAAGGTATCTCCTTTGTTCTGCATTCATTATAAGTAGATTTAATTTGGACGAGTCCAAATTACCATACGTAATTGAGCTTACATGTCTAGGAAATGAATTACTTTTTTTGAAGGTATGTGATCTACAATATGTTTAAATATTTGTCTTTTTGTTAACTATTGATGGTTATTTATCTTACAGCCTTACTTTGACATTCAATGATGCAACGTCTGGGGTTGCTTGTAATCTTGATTCTCCTGGCTTCCATATATTGTGTAAAGCAACTGAAGAGGTAGTTGGACATGTGAAGCCTTATTCCATCACCGGGAGTTTGCCACTTATACGAGAGCTGCAAGTCAGATATATCTCTTCTTATTTTACTGGATGTTCACAATTCAATAATCATTTCTTCATTATTGTCTCTCTTACATTTTGCAGGAAGAAGGTTTTGATGTTCAAACTGCAGGCTATGGTAGACTTATTCTGACATCTTGCTCTTCATTTAAGTTCTTTAGAATGCTAGGCTAATGATGTCTTGTCTATGGTGATTTTGAATGTTTGCTAAGTGCCTTTTGCAGCGTCTCATCTAGTAGAGTTGTTGCTGCTTCCTGGTCCATGCTTTTTTTTTTTTTTACCTTTAGTCGTCAAGTATTTTATTCTTCTTTCCTTCATATGATTAGAATAGAATGTTAATTTGCAAGTTACAAAAGAGATTTTTGAAATTACAGTTAAGACTTTCTGTCCCCATACACATTTAGAAGAGTATGAAAACACCAATTGATTATGTGAAGACAGTTCTCCCCCATCTCATTAAAAAAATTGGAGAGGTCTTATATTGCCAACAATTTTTCATATATATCTCCATCTTGGAGATACATACCAGTGTCAAAATTCTTTGCCGGACTTATGGAGCTTTCTTGTGGAAATATATCTCATCGAAGGTAGTAGAATCTGAAAGAAGATAATTATGCCAAGTTTATTTTTCTTGATCAACTACTGTCCATACTTTCCTAAAATCAAACCTAGCGTATGAATGTACAACTTGGTTTCTAATGTAAAACACTCAAAAACCTTTCTGTATGTAGAAAAGAAACTGAGGTGTTAACTTATGGGAGACGGTGCTTGCTGGTTGCTTATGGAAGTTAATCCATTTTCTAATGAAATTGTTTTATTATATAGGAAATCTTTGATCTGCTGATGTTCAAATTCAATCCTGCCATTTCATTGTTAAGCTTAAGTTGCTTTATTTATTTATTTTTAACATATCATCCAGGTTTAATGGCTACATACCATGCCAAAAATGAGTACTGCTTGCTTTCGGACATGTGCGAAGGATACCAGGTTTTTGTTCGCATTATCTCTCAGCTAGAGAACTGATGTACCCTGGAGCATAGTCACAAACCAGATTCCTGCTTATAGGCAATAAAGGCATGAATTATTATGATGCAATTGTTCTCCAATTTTCAGTGTCGTGCATTATGTATTTACATGAGTTGAGCTCAAGTGAACCATACATAATAGTAAATGTTTGCATTTAGAATGATGAATTGTATGCTTGCTATAGAATTGTTCGTTCATAATCTTTATTATGCATTTACTTCTACATCATACATCAAAATCCAATCTCATATTTATACATTACAAGTTTAACGGGTGATGTACAAGTTTCCTCGGTCTACTTCTCCTAAAATCTTTTTCATGATCTGTTTGAGTTTAATTTTTCTGACTTAAGCTGCTTTATCCTCTGCCGCAATCTTCTCCGGTGATCATGTATCTTCCAAAGGCCATGTCCCAAAACAACCGCCGAGTATATGCCGTGAGTAATTATGGGTGCAAGAAGATTATTTGTCTGTTGATTTGGAGTCAGGAATGAACAAGAAGAAAACTGTTAGTTTGAGCCTTCACGAATTATAGTAAAAATTGGACAAAGTAATCCCAAGACTTAACCTGAATCCATTCAAAGCCAAGATAAAGTGCCAATAGCCCTTCTAGAAGGGGAGAGTAGATCTTTTTCATTTGCCTTCTCTCGTACCAGGCTGCACGTTTTGGGGGTAATAGACGACTAGTTATCTAATTCGAAATTTCAGGCAAGTAAATTGATAAACGCAAAATGTGAGAATAGAGCAAAGTACAAAATCATGCAGAATTTCAGATTCTTTAACTTTGATTTCAGTAGTCTTTATGATCTTCTGTGCTAGTAAAACAGCATTTGATTATGACATCCTGTAATTATTTATCCACGACCACTCAAACAATAATATAAAGTGGATTGTCCAGTATTCTTGAACACTCTCTGAAACAATAGTAATAAAATAGATGGAGGGAAAAGGAAAAAAAGAAGAAGGTAATTTAACAAAAAAGCAAATAGTTCCTTGGTTATCGAACAACTATTACAATCTCCATAAAGCACGTTGAAAATAATTGTTAATTTCCCTTTATAATTAGTTAGAGCAATACTATGTTATAAAGTTTGTTACACACACGTATATTAGTCTGTTACCATCTGCAGTTACATAAAAAGAGTCTCTCTACAATGAAATAGGTCATCTTCATCATTAATACACTCTATTCAAGTTTCACCTTCTTCTTGCTTTTTATTAATTAATTATGATACTTCATCACGATATAAGAGTAAGGTTGCTCATCTTCTTTTGATCCAACTACATCACCTCGAATTTAAATTTTTCCTTGGCCATCAAATTAGATTGTAATAATTACTTGGTATGGAGGCCTCAAATGTTACCGATACTAAGAGAATTTGGTGTCAATTTATTCATCGACGAGAAGGTATCACCACCATCAAAGTTTGTGCTGAATTCAACCTCGCTAGATGGATCATTACTATATTGCCTAGAGTAAGCAAAACCAGATACGAGCCTTCCTCAATATCTGAGTCTGTTCTCAATCAACTTGTTAACTACGATACATCATGTGAGCTATGGAAATCCATTGAGATAACATACGCATCACAATCTCGAGCAAGAGCCCTTCAATTGAAAATTTAGTTACAAACCACTAAAAAGGGATCCATGAGCATCACTGAATATGTTAATAAAATCAAAGGCATTGTTGATAGTCTAAATTCAATCAGATGTCTAGTGTCTAATGAAGATATCATAATATAAGTAATGGCTGGACTTGGTATTGAATATCATTCTGTTGTCGCTAGTGTCACAACAAAGACTAATAAATTTAGTGTGAATGAAGTTTATGCAATACTAATGAACCAAGAAGCTCGTCACAATGTTGCAGACACTGTTGATATCCAGAATCTTTCAGCCAATATTGCTATTACTGGACATCAAAGAGGAAGAGGTACAGGGTACAATCAAACTTCTGGAACTCATTTAAACCAAAATCGTGGTGGAGGCCGAAACAATAAAGGACAAGGAAGAGGTTATAGAGGCGAAGGACGTGGACACAACAGACCAGTATGCCAGGTTTGCGGCAAACCTTTATTATCGGTATGATTCAAATTACCGAGGACAGTCTCAACAACAACAACCAAATTAACAAATGTCTCGGGGACAACAGTATCAACCATCACAATGTCAGCCATGATTGCCACGCCCCAAACATTAACAGATCCAAACTAGTTCCTCAACAATGGAGTCATGTTACTAACAGCCTTGGAAATTTGCAGATCAACAAAAATGAGTATTCAAAGGTCAAGGTCGTCTCACTGTAAGTAATGGTCAACAACTGTACATCATGCATTTTGGCTCAAGTTCTTTACCAACACCTCAATTAATATCATGTTAAACCACGTCTTGCATGTCCCTAAAATAACCAAGAATTTACTAAGTGTCCACAAACTCACTAATGATAATCCTGTTTTGGTTGAATTTCACAAGGATCTATGTTTGGTCAAGGACAGGAAAACGGGGAAAGTGTTTCTCAAGAGTACAACTAAAGATGGATTATTCTATCTTCCTCTTCCTCAAGCTGCTCACTAACCTCACTCAACAACCGCCACCTATCCTACTGACTTTTATCCAAAAACCTATATGTCTAGCCTAAATCAGACAGATACACTTAAACTTTAGCTTACCAGACTTGGTCACCATGAGAGTTTGTAGTAAAATCTATTTTGAAGCTTTGTCATATACCTTTCAGTAATGGTATGTTTTTGGATTTTTGTGACGCTTGTCAACTAGGAAAAAAAACCACACATTACCTTTTCAGCATGCACAAAATAAAACCACCTCTCCTCTACAACTCATACATGCAGATTTATGGGATCTTGCACCCATAGCCTCAAAACAAGGCTTCCTTTATTATCTGCAAATTCTAAATGATTTTTTGAGATATAGTTGGATTTATCCGTTGAAAAACAAATTCCAAAACTTCAAAGCAATGGCAGAAAAACAGTTTGATAAACCCATTAAAAGTGCTCAAACCGATTGGGGAGGTGAGTTTAGAGTTCTTAAACCCTTCCACAGTTCTCTTGGTATCTTACTGCAACATCCATGTCCTCACACTCACCAACAAAATGGGACAGTAGAGAGGAAACATAGAGACATTGTATGAGAAAGGCCTAACTCTTTTAGCACAAGCTTCTTTGCCATTGTCGTATTGGTGGGAAGCTTTTGAAACTTCTATCTCATTAACCGACTTCCCACACTTGTATTGCATCATCAAACACCTTTTCATAAGCTTTTTGGTCATCACCCGGATTACAACATACTAAAAACCTTTGGTTGTGCATGTTTTCCTCACCTTAGATCATACAATCAACATAAATTTAATTTTCATGCTCGAAAATGCATTTTCTTAGGTTATAGTCCAAACCATAAAGGATTCAAGTGCTTGGATTCATCGAGAAAAATTTACATATCTCGAGATGTCATCTTCAATGATTTCGATTTTCCCTTTGCTAATGATCCTTCTTTCCACAAAGCCTTAGCTAAAAATACACCTATTACTTCAAAAATTTCCAACAACCTACAGGTGTTAAGACAATATGATTCATCTAAGGTGGCATCTCAGAGAGGTATTAACTCCACCCCTACTTGTTTACAATTTCAGGAAGGTATTAACTCCACCCCTGCTTCTTTATGTTGTCCACCCAATCGAAATCCTACTTCCCATTCTGATTATTCTACCTGAGAACTAGTACCTCCACCTGATCCCATAGTTCCAGACATCTCTCATTCTTCGAATATACCTACAACGTCTCCTACAACCATTGAACCACCCAACATAGCTATTAACACGTGCCCCATGATCACTCGTAGTAAAATTAGGTATATACAAACCAAAAACCTACCTCATTAATCAACCCAAACCTGAAGAACTTGAGACAAATAGTGTGAGTCAAGCACTAAAAATTCCTCAATGGCGACGGGCTCTTGAAAATGAATATACAACTCTCACATCAAATTCTACTTGGAAGCTATTTCCATATCGGCAAGAGATGAAGATTGTCGCTAACAAGTAGATTTTCAAAGTCAAATATAGAGCAAATAGATCCGTTGAACGACAAAAAGCATGTTTGGTAGCCAAAGGTTTTACTAAGACTCCCAGCATAGACCTGCAACAATTCGCATTGTCTTAAGCTTAGCAGTAACTCAAAATTGGGACATTCAACAACTAGATGTTAATAATGCGTTTTTGAATGGCTATCTGAAGGAACCTTTTTATATGTTACAGCTGGAAGGATTTGTTGGTAAAGACAAAGTTCATCATGTTTCTCTTCTCAAAAAGGCATTATATGGTCTTCGTCAAGCGCCTAAAGCTTGGTTTGATAGACCTAAAACTACTCTTTTGCAGCTGGGAGTCTCTAATGCCAAAACAGATACCTCTTTATTCATTTACAACACTAATGGTTTTTACATATTGTTTCTTGTCTATGTAGACGATGTTCTCATCACTGGGAATACTAAAGATACTATTCAACAGTTGATCAACAAGTTGAACAAAGAATTTGCCTTGAAGCAGCTCGAATATCTTCACTTTTTCTTGGGCATTCATCCTACCAGGAGCTCCCACGGTCTTCATCTTTCCCAGACCAAATATATCAAATCCTTGCTGAAGAAAGCAAACATGAACTCTGCCAATCCTCTTCCAACTCCTTTCTCTTCAAGTAAAGACTATGACTACCAAAGAGTTGGAACCTTACCGAAGTCTAAGTTTCTATTGCAATATCATTGGAGGCTTACTACACGTTACTATCACATAGCCAGAAATTTCATTTATTGTTAACAAACTCAGCCACCACATGCAAACTCCTTCAAAGGCAGATTGGTGTGCTTGTAAAAGGGTATTGCGATACCTTCAAGGAACAACAAACCAAGGCTTGTTTTATAAACCTTCTCAACACTTTGACAGTCTCAGGTAGACAGTTTCTATGGGGCGTAGGCCTCCCAAAAGGTAACGGAGGCGTGCAAAGGTTTCCTCGGGATTGGTTTTTTGTTTGTATATCCTTATTCTATATTTTATCAAACTCTCATTTTGTAGCTGTTGCACAGCTCCTTATTTATGTGGGAGCTATAAAGAACATTTTTTTGATGACCCAGTTTTTTCTTTCTTTCATGTTGGTTAACCCTATTCTGAAACATGGAAAAAAAATCATTGGCTTATCTTGAATTCCTTTTGTATCTGCCTGTTCAGTTAATTCAATAGCCTTTGGTTACACCTACAACCGAGATGGAAACCGAGCGTTTCGTGGTTCAAAAATGCCGAATCGCGTCTCAATCATCATTTGTCAGGACTATTCGGAGTAAGCTCCCTGGCTTGGACAGGACATTTAGTTCATGTCGCTATTAGTAATATAATTACTAATATAATAAGTATGGAATTGATTCTTCCTGGGTGGATGCCCGAGCGGTTAATGGGGACGGACTGTAAATTCAGCAGGGCGACTCTGAACTTGCAGAGGTTTGCTTCGATCAAGCCGCTGACAAGATTGGTTGGATTAGCTCACTTTTCTGTAGGTTATATCTTCATTTATGCGGCTTTCTTGATTGCCTCTACATCAGGCAAATTTGGTTAATTCTTTACGTACTGTATCCGTGCTAATATCATTCTTACTACATTCTCTAATGCAGATTGGGCTGCAGATTTCATTGACCATAAATCCATTGGTGGTTATTGCATTTATCTTGGTAAGAATTTAGTTTCCTAGTCCTCTAAAAAACAACAGGCAATGGCAAGTTCAAGTACCGAGCCTAAATATCGCTTCTTAGCTGCTGCTGTCGCTGAAATTGCATGGCTTCTTTACTTGTTGCAAGAAATGGGGCTTAAACAATTTCGAAAACCCATACTTTGGGGGGACAACATCAGTGTAACTTTTTTTGCTGCTAATCCTATCATGCATTCCAGATCTAAGCATATAGAGATCGATGTGCATTTTGTTTGTGATCTCATTGCTAAGCAAGTTTTAGAAGTACGTTATGTTCCCACTTTAGACCAGGTAGCAGATATCATGACCAAGGTGTTGTCCTCCAATCGCTTCAATTATCTTAAAACCAAGCTCGCTATTCTTCCGCCACAGCCTAGCTTGAGGGGGGGTGTTGAAAACAATTGTTAATTTCCCTTTATTCTGTAATTAGTTAGAGCGATAGTCTGTTATGAAGTTTGTTACGTACAGAGTTCTAGAACTCTTCCATTCAGTCATCACGTATATTAGTTTGTTACTATCTGCAGTTATATAAATAGAGTCCAACTCTCTACTGAGAGAGGGGTCATCTTCATCATGAATACACTCTAGTCAAGTTTCACCTTCTTCTTGCTTTTTATTAATTAATTCTGATACTTCATCAAAATAAGAAGAAACGTTTCTGGCTAACTGAAAATGAATGTTAAGAGAAGAGAGAAAACCTGCAAAGAGCTTTTTCAAATCTTCACGGCCGGAGCGAGATTGTAAAACAGGGGCGACTACATATGTAGGATCTAGAAGAAAATAAACAACTTAGGAATCAAATCATATATACCAAAACAAAAGAAAATGAAAACAAAAGGCAAAAACTCTTGAACAAATTCGATTAAACCTTTTGGAGAGGAAGCCATATAATAAAGAGAACCGGTAAGAGCAGCTGTAATTACGGCTGCAAATCCCTGAGCGAAAGGGACAAATGGGGGCAGCACACCAGTCTGCACTTTGTGTAAATACTAACAAGGTTTAATAGGGAGGTATAGAGAAACACTAATGATATTTATATAAACCGCATACCAGAGCAGCCATTCCTTTAGCATCTGATAGCAAATTGGTTCCCCTGAGGAATACATCAGCCAGAGCTCCCTATGAAGAAAGAAAGGATTGATAGCGTATGATGTTTTTTTCCAACAGTGCAATTGGTAAAGATATAGAATTAAGCACTTCCATCATAATAAGATGATTGAGCCACTCCTTCTACTGAGCTTATGCAATGAGTGGATGGAAAATGCTAGCATGAATTGCTCTTAAGCAAGAGAGTAAGTGGCATATTTAACAAAGCAGGTTTCTAGTTCATAATAATATTAACCCAAAACATTCCACTTGCATGCAAAATAGAGAGTCTTCATATAAATGAGATGATCAACAACTCAAATAAAGGGTTTATTGAACTTCCCAAGAGTCCATGAAACATACAGTCTAAAACACCTGATAAAAGACTGAAACAAAACGATGGTCTGCATGCTCTCTAAATAGACATACAGTTAATGCCATCCAAGTTCATCACTGGCAACAAAACAACAGCAGCTCATGCCATGGCAATGTCAGAACTAGACCACAAAGCAATACTACCATAGAGTTAAGTGTTTGATGGTTCCATCATAAATGGTGGAGTTGTGAAAACTTGTAGATAAGTGTCAAACATCTAAATTGAATTCTTTCTGGTTAAAGAAACAGTTAAGAGTTCCATGATGTAGATCACAGAACTCTCATCCGAGAACACAGCACATACCTGAACAGCGGCCCGATAGAAAAGCTCCTCCCCTACTGAGCTTGCAGCAACAATGAGTATAAACTGCAAAGATATATTGAAAGTGACGCAATTTCCTCGATTATCGTTGCAGACATCTTAGGATTATTTCAGTGCAGAAAAGATTACCTGCCAAGGAGACATTCCATAAAAGAAGCTCCGAAGCTCTTCATCCTCAACATCCCTGATGGCACGAGCATGGGGCGATAATTTCACAACTTCATCCTGCAACCAGATCAAAGTGACCAAGTCTAATACAAAAAAACGAAAGGTAAAGCATATGAACATCTGTTTCCTTCCAAAGAACAAAGATTGAAACACAAGTGTTGAACATACATCGAGTATGAAAAGAAGGGCCATAATAGGTGGAGCAGCATATCCAAGCCCTTGTAAAATGGCATCTAAACATGGATTGAACCCTCCCATGCTATCAATTCCAGTTATTGAACATATAAAATTTCCAGCCAAACCCATTGCTCCATAAATACCTGCAAGAAAAACCATCAAGCAACTTTCGCTCTCACTTCCACCTTTAAGTTTACTTAACAAAAATAATTACTTTCTTGTCTATTAGCGCTCAACCTTACCGATTCCGAAACTAAGTCTAACGACGGCGTCGATTTTCTCCCAAACAGGAAATTCTGTGACGTCGCTGCCAAAGCTCCGATCATATGTTGCCGCTTCCATGGCACTGCTTCCAGAAAAACTGCCATGTGTCCGCTCCCGCTCCTTCATCACTTCACCACTCCCTCTCTCCGTTGACGCTTTGAGCACGTACGGCAGTACTTGAACTCCTCTCTTATTCTCTCTTCCTCCATCACTCACCCGCAGCCTCTTCCAGCCACCACTCAGTTTACTATCACCACACGAGGTCAACGCCTTCGTCGTCGTCGCCGCCGTTAGGTTCCCTGAAACTAACGTCAACTCCATTAAAGGATGTTTGGGCTTTGGTCTTCTTCTACTAGGAGCATAGCGCACTCTGCCGTCCTTCTCTCCCTCTCTTTCTCTCTGTATTCCAGGTAAATAAACAGAAAATTAAATGAAGGATTTGCGATCGTTGGATTTGATAAAGGAAATAATGTAACAGTTAGCAGTGAACAGGGAATGTCGTGTTTGATTGAGGCTGCTGTTGATTCAGTGGGCTGGCTGGGGCTTATGGGGATGGGGATATCGGCTGGACCAATGACAAGGTGACACGTAGGAGATAACGCTGGCGGGGGCTTATCAAATTTGAGTTGAGGTGCCTTGTTTCTTTTTTCACCTTATAATCGATTAATTGATGTTAACTGCGAAATGAGAAGTGAAATCAACAAAAACCAAAGACAACTTTTAGTTAAATATTTGAAATATATAAATCATTAAATATAATTTGATATTATTTATTTACTTATTCTGTTCTTCGTTACGAATTCGGAATTCAATTAAACAAGATTTTGTAAAATGGTAGATTATTAATCAACTTGTAATTCCAAACTAAATCAATTCCGATGGCAACATACAATATTTACAATTTTAGGAAATATATTTTATAGTTTCTCATTTAAATATTTCTTTTATGTAATCCAAATTGCCATTGAATATTTGATATTACTTGATTGTTATCATATAAATGAGGGATTGCCATATAGTTTGATTGAGTTACAAATATGGCATAAGAAACTAACTACTTAGCATATATCTATGGATATTATACCGGTATTGGAAGGTTTTGTAAGGCAATTCCTATGCACCAACGTACCAGCTTAAGTTTAAATTCTGCTTCTATTTTTTTTTTAATTTCTTGTCGTTAATTAATTAGTAAGAAGGGTAAAAGATTGATATTTCTTTCCATAGTTTAAAAATATATCTAATCTTTAATATTTCTTTAATAATATCTGACTTTAATTAAAATTATAATAATGAAATACATGTGGTATAATTTGGTAAGTCAAAAATTAATTAAACTTAACTTAAATTAATGATTTAAAATAATTATAATAAAGTATTAGTTTGAATCAAATTTTATTAATTCAGTTCAAATTTAAACATTGGATTGAGCTGCTATGTAATCAATATTTAATTTATACAAGTATGACGTTTATGTCGTATCTATTTCGTTATTACCTATTAATCGAAGTCTAAAAGAAGAATTTTTTTGAAAAATTAAAAATTAAGAATGTTTTTTTGAAAAATAAACTACTTAAGAGATCTATATCTTTTACCTTGATATGATGCCAGTGGATTGATTCTTCACTACAAGGAAAATGTTTAATAGCAACGGAAAATTACCGACGGTCTGAATACCGTTGGAAACACCGACCGAAAAA
>JANTNU010000005.1:13751772-13764711 GCA_024752395.1 Erythroxylum havanense | reverse complement strand
ATCCGAAGAGGATGACTATGAAGGAGGAACTTAAATAATTCACTAAGTCTTTTTAACTCTCAGAGAACCCTACTAACGAATTATAAAAGAAACTTTCTAATTAGTGACACTTTTCATTTTCTTAATAACTAAACTCTAACTTAGTTTCTTTTGAAATTAAATCCATTTAGCTCTCCTCTTTAAAATACAACTATCGTCTTTACAATCCAATTATCCCCAATAATCTTTTGATTCCTTTATCCTATTTTTATTCTTTTTCTATTATCCATAAAAATCTCAAAATTTCCGAAATTATTCCTAAATTCACCAAAATTAAAAAATAATACAATGCTACTAACCCATAAAATTTTCAATGTAAAAACGTTCATAATTCTTAAAAAATCACAAATCAATCCAATTATACCAGGAATTATTCATGAATGCATGTACAATTATTTTTATGTGCAGAAAAATTTACTATTCATGTGTATGTGTATGCCATATTATGCATGAGCATAAAAATGCTTTTCTAAGCTCTCATTGGTCACTCTTATTTACTATTCTAACCTCCCTGCGGATAACGGGATGTTACAGCATCTTAATTATGTGTTTGAGGTGCGACGGACAGTGCGGGTGTGGTGTGACTGTGACGAAGGAAGGAGTGATGGCTGAGGTCGAAGGAAGAGAGAGAGATCGCGAGGAGTGATGCCTCCAGCGGTCGAAGGAAGGAGTGATGGTGGAGACATTGACGACGACGAGGAGATGACGAGATGGTTAAGGAGGACACGGTGACTTCTCAAGGAGAGAGAGAGATCGCGACCAAAGAAGAGAGAGGAACAAAGCAGCTGTAGCAGACAAAAGAGTTAAGTTTTGGAAATTGCAATTTAGTCCTTGCAATTTCCAAAACTTATGGTACCGACCGGAATTTTTTGTTCCAACCGGTACCGACTGATAAATACCGGTACCAATTGGTATTTGAGGCTAGTACCATCGTTTATTGATTTTGTACCATTTTTTGACCAGTACTGATCGAAACAGTACAAAATCTATAACTTTACTCAATATCCGATTTATTTTGGGCTGTAATCGGAGATTTTAATGACCTTATGTACAACTCTAAGAAGGAAAGTAGAACATTACATCCACAATGGGATTTGGAAGGCTTTAGACAGACCCTGAATAACTGTCATCTTAGGGATATTGGATATCATGGGGCTAGGTTTACATAGTCAAATCGGAGAAAAAATGATACGAAGGAAAGGTTGGATCAAGTAGTGACGACTGGGGAGTGGTTAAAACGATTTCTTAAGGCGATTTTACACGTATTAGAATCGATTCAATCTGATCATAAACCGTTTTTTTAATCATTGGGAATTGATGAACCACACTATATAGCAAGAAAGTTTAAGTATGAAAATTTCTAGAGTTTAGAGATGGATTTTAAGGATGTAGTGCGTGATTGTTGGAGTAGTAGTTCTCACTTAGCAATGGAAGATCAGCTACAATTCTGCATAACATCTATTTCAAGATGGAAAGCAACATTTCATCATAAATTTACACGAACCCTCAAGGAATGCAGAGAACATTTATTCTTCTTACGTAGACATGCTTTGTCAGACAAAAATGCAAAATTAAAGAAGGTAGAGGAAACATATGGGGCTTTGTTGGAACAACATGAACTATGTTGGAGTCAACGTGCAAAGCAGATATGGCTTAAGAATGGTGATGCTAAAACTAGGTTTTTCCATGTCATGGCAGTACATAGAAAACTTAAGAATAAAATCGATCAATTAAAAGATGATATGGGAGTTCGGAAAAACTGGAATTCGGGTATGGAAGCAATTGTCCTTCAATTTTATCAAAATTTATGTACTTATAATATGGGGACTGTTGATTCAATTTTGAGGTGGGTGAATCCGAAGGTAAATGATGAGTAGAATGACATGCTTCTTGCACTTTATACAGAGGAGGATGTGAAAGTGACTTTGTTTTTAATACATTTCGATAAATCTCCAAGGTCGGATGGTTTAAATCCAATTTTTTAAACACGCATTAGTCAATAGTTAAGCATGAGGTCTGTAAAGCTTTCGATTTCCTTCATAATGATACTAGTTTACCTAGTACATATCGAACAAATATCATTCTGTTACCTAAAAAGAATAATCCTGAAGTAGTTTCTGATTTACGGCTACTATCTTTGACGAAAGTTATAGATAGATTGGTTTGTAAAATGATGGCAAACATGTTTAAGTACGTGCTAGATTCCATTATTTCTGAAACACAGAGTGCGTGCATTTCAAATAGGTTAATTATTGATTGTATTATAACTTCCCATGAATGTTTTCATGTAATGAAATGGAAAACACAAGGACATAATGAGTATATGGCAATGAAAACAGATATGACAAAAGCGTATGATCGTATGGAATGGGGATTTCTGAAAGTTAAGATGAAGAAGTTGGGTTTTGCATCCCAGTGGATACAAAAGATTATGAAGGTGGTTTCATATGTAGTTTATTATATTGCATATAATGGACAAGAGTTGGGGCTGATTGTTCCATCATATGGGTTATGACAAGGTGATCCGCTATCTCTGTACTTATTTATTATTTGTGTAGAGGGACTATCTGGTATCTTATCGGGATATGTGGCTTAGGGTTTGTTACATGACATAAAACTTGGCCAAGGAGGTTTATCTATATCACACTTATTATTTGCTAAAGACATTTTATTTTTTATGCGAGCCTCTATTTTTGAAGCAACAAATTTGAAACTATGTTTTAGAATATATGAAGACGTATCTAGACAAAGTATCAATTTAACAAAGTCAGCATTATAGTTTAGTCCAAATGTTAGTTGTGCAGGAAGACAACTTATTTGCCAAAATCTGGGTATTGAGGAAGTGGTCCAACATAACTCCTATTTAGGGACGCCAGCAGTTATTGGAAGATATAAGCAACATGTGTTCCAGTATATTGTGGATAAGTCAGCTAAAAGACTAGCAAGATGGAAATCGAAAGTTCTCTCAAGAGCAGGCAAAGACATCCTTATTCGAATGGTCACCCAAACCATTCCTAATTATTTAATGTCTTTGTTTCTACTTCCTTTGAATGTTTGTAGGAAAATCGAAACTCTGATGAATGCTTTTTATTGGACCTCGAGTGGTGTGGAATCAACTGGAATCCGATGGAGGAGATGGGAATATTTGTGTATTCTGAGGGAAAGGGGTGGTCTTGCATATAGATGTATACATGATTTTAACCTTGCTTTATTAGCCAAGCAAGGATGGCGTTTATTACAAAATCACTCTTCCTTAGCTGCTAGGGTAATAAAGGGGCGATGTTACCACAACTCTTCATTTTGGGAAGCAAAACTTGGTAATAATCCTTCCTACATATGGCGCAACATTTTAGAAGCTTGAAATGTGTTAACGAAAGGTTGCTATAGGTGTATTGGAGATGGTGAAGATACTTTGGTGTGGCATCAACCATGGTTACCTGATCTTGATCAACCGTATGTGATGTCTCCTGTGACTTCAGGTTTAGATCACTGCAAATATTCTTCTTTTATTATACCAAGTCTTCACAAATGGGATGATATACAGATAAACAAATTTTTCCAGCCACGGGATGTAATCTTAATTAAAAAATACCTTTGCCTCAACAAAAGCAAAGTGATGTTTGGGCTTGGAAATATGACAGACGAGGACAATATACTGTTAAGAGTGGATACAGACAGATTTTTCATGTATCAAATATACCCATCAATATTAATGGTGATATTTGGAGCTTAATTTGGAAAGCCAACATCCCTGAGAAAGTTAAACATATGTGTTGGAAAGTAGCTTTGGAGCTACTGCCATGTATAGTAAATTTGTAAGGAAAAAATGTGGTGGCTTCAAGTGTTTGTCCAGTCTGAGGTATTCATAATGAAAGGTAACAACATATCTTTTTAACTTTTATTGTGGCTCAGCAGACTTGGGTATTATCGTTGGTTGGTTAGAGGCAGATGAACAAAATAGAGGAATGTTTTGGATGGGTGACAACGCTACAAGAGGAATTTCAAAACGAATCTCTGTTGGTGATTTATGGGTTATGGTTAAATAGAAATCAAGTGGTTTGGAACAAATTTTCTTCATCTCCATAACATATCCTGCAGCAGAGTAGACAACACCTAAGGGAGTGGAAGGCTGCTTATGTTCTTAACGCAGCATTGACTTTACCAAGACCTATTACTATATGGGGCCCTCCACAAGTGGGGTGTTTTAAATGTAATGTTGATGTTTCTATAGGATCTGGGAAGCAGCTATATGGTATGGGTTTGATTTTGAGGGATTCAAATGGAAGATGTATGATGGGGAAGATGATCAAAATTCCAAGTATGGGGGATTCCACTTTGGGAGAAGTGTTGAGAAGCTCTTAGTTGGCTGAAACAAACTCAGGCAAAGTGTGATATTATAGAGTTTGGTTCTTTACTTTTAATAAATGCTTTACAGTCTTCTACTATTGACTTCTCTTATTTTGGTGCAATTGTACAAGATTGCAAATACTTATGTCTTTGTTGCCAGCAATGGCTATTTAGTATGTTCAAAAATCAGTGAACCAATTTGCTCATTGTATTCCACGTGTTGCTAGTTTTATGCCTGATTTAGAATGGTGGGTATGCCCACCATCTTTTTTGTATGATGCCTTGCATTTGGACACTATTAATATAGCTTAAACGCATCATTTCCATTAAAAAAACTTTTACCATGATAAGAATTTACTAATCCATTTTATATTATAAGCTTGTGAAAATTTAATACACACCTCAAATTATTCGAAAAACAATATGTCAACAACTTAGATTTTATTTCCTTCTTTTAATTTTAATAATATATGTTTTAATTTATTCACAATAATCCTCTCAAACATGTCAACGGTTAAAAAGATTTAACAAATATAAAAAGATTGTTTTCTTACCAAAGCATGATTCAAAACAAATAAAAAAGCTACTTCAACATTATCCACATTAAGAAACTTCAATATGTCACTTAATAATACATCTTAAGAGGTAATATTATTATCTATATTTAGGATTTAAATTGTAGCTCATTATCTTAACAATATTACTATAATAATGTTGTACCATTATTAATACAGACGATACTCAAATTATGGTAAAATTTAATATGATCTAGTGCACTAGGAACTTAAAATGTCCCGTTATAGCTGTAACGTATAGCTATCATATAAATAGGTTCAAATTTATAGAATTTAGGAAAGAGAACAATATAATCAAAGATAAAATAACTTAAGAACCCTTGAATCACGAAATCAAACATTAAGCAATATTTCACATAAGTTTTGGATTTCATGTTTTCAATTTAATAGTGAAAAAGTGGTTATTAAATTTGATAGGAAAGAGAGATTTACTAAAACAATATAGAAAAAACATGATGCATGTAAGCACTTAATTGTAAATGAATGTTATTTTTTGTTAATTTAAATTTTACATTATTTTATATGATAAGGCATAAAAAATAAAGATGTAAATTTATTATATCATTATTATACTTTATATAGTTATTACGATTTTTTAAAAAATATAATATTATAAATTAAGTTTAAATTAAAAAATTAGATCAATTTTATAAGTATAGACTTAAGACTTTAAAAAGTTTAGATATAACTTTAACTAAATTCATATGTAAATTCTCGTTGTAATTTTAAAAATTTTCAAATTTTTGGATGCCTTTACGTCATTTATCATATTTGCCTTCAAAAATTTTCATGCATTTATGTCATTTATCATATTTTCCATCAATAATCTCTTATTGTGTCCATCTAAATTTTATAGGCATCTTCTATCTTTATTCATATTTATATGTAGTTATTCAACAAGAGGAAAAGAAAAAATATGAGAATAATTTGATGTAAAGTAGCTTTTAGTATCTTCTCATTTAATTAGGGTATATGAGGATAGCTTCGAAGGAAGTATAAAAGAAGGATTTTTTTTTGCAATCTAGTATGTATATGATAGGATAGAGTTGAAAGAGGTATAGAAATAGGGATTGTAATGAGTTTAACTAAATTTGTGTTGCCTATTGTTCAGGCATGACTCAATGTTTTTTTTACTGAAACTAAAATAAAGTTATTTTAGTATTTTGTTAATATATTGAAGAACTTATAAATATCCAAATAACATTGTTTTGTAGAGTTTATTTTGATCAAGTTAAATTAGCTTTTTGCACTCATGTCTGATCTAAAATTTGATCAATTCAAACCTAATATGTAAATTTTGTGTGTCAAACTACTAAAACTTTCTAGAGGAGAAGATTTTACGTCTAATATAGTGATTATCGGGAATTTTGGACAATGTGAGAGGGAATCAATCCAAATCTAGTAGAATCTAAAACTGTAGTAGATCAATTGACAGACATAGGAATAGGGGGAAAGAATTGGAAAGAATGTATGACAAGTATGAAGATGAAGTGCAATTCATAAGCGGTAGAGCAAGGAGGGAAGAAAGAGTGGAGAGAAAAGATAGCAACATTAATGCCATCAAGATGAAAATTCCACCCTTTAAAGCTAGGAATGATGATGAAGTGTATTTGGAATGGGAAAGAAAGATTGACAAGATTTTTGTGTGTCATAACTATTCTGGAGATAAGAAAGTGAGATAGGGAACGGTGGAATTCTTTGATTATGGGATGAATTGGTAAAGAATATGAGGAGGAATAGGAAACTACCTGTATCTACTTAGGAAGAGATGAAAAGAGTGCTGAAGAAGAGGTTTGTGCCACATTATTACTATAGAGAGTTGCACTAGCAATTACATAGACTTACACAAGGAACTAGATTAGTTGAAGACTATCACAAAGAGATGGAGATACTATTGATTAAAGCTAACATAGAAGAGCAGGAAGAGTTGACAATGGTTCGATTCATGGGTGGATTGAATAAGGAAATTGCTGATATAGTTGAGTTGCAACATTATGTAGAGATGGAAGACATAGTGAACATTGCCATTAAGGTGGAGAGACAGCAAAAACAAAGAAGGACAACGAAGTCTCTCTCAAAATCTAGCAACAAATGGAATCCAAAATGGAGAAAAAATGAAGATAAGAAAAGGGAGTACTATTCGAATTCCAAGGAGAATGGCAATGAGAAAAGTACTTCAAGTCAAAAAGGTAATACTGATCCATCCTATAAACCTTCTAAACATAGGGATATTAACTGCTTTAAATATTAAGGGTGTGGTCATTATGAATCTGAACATCTTAACAAGAAAACTATGTTTGTTAAATGTGGTGATATTGTTTTCAAGTCTAATGATGGTAATGAGTTTGATGGTAGTGATTTAAGTATGCCACCTTTGGAAGATTATTGGGTAGGTCATGGCAATTTGATAGGCATGTTATACATGATGAGTATATGAATAGACATTCTTTTATGTATAATGGGCAGAAATTTACCCTTGCTCCTTTATCACCTAAAGAAGCATACCTTAAACAACCGAAAATTCAACAATCATCAAGTGGGGATTCAACTAGTGAGGTGAAAAAGAAAGAAGAGAGAAAAGAGGCAATGAGAGAAAAGAATAAAGTTAAAGGTCCAATGGTGAGCTACTACACAAGTGAGGGAAAGAATGTGGAATGTGTAGGAGAGAAGAAGTTAGTGAGTGAACAGAAAGAAAAGAATGTGAAAAGTGAGTAAAGAGAAATTGGAAGAAGTGAAAAAGTTAAGACATAACCATATTTTTATACAAAAGAGAGAGAGTTAAAAAGTGCATACTTAGGTAAGAGAGCTTTAATTTTGATTTGATTTAAGGAAACTTTGTTTACTAACATTGACCGTCATCCAAATTTGCTTGGTGTATTTGTGACTTTGTTGCAAGATTATAATGATGCTTTTTCCTAAAGAGGTACCCAATGAGTTACCACCTTTAAGAGGGATTAAGCATCAAATTAACTTGGTACCAAGAGCTTAAATTCCTAATCGTCCAACTTACTGAAGCAATCTAGAGGAGACAAAGAAATTACAGAGGCAAGTAGATGAATTGCTTAAAAAGGGGTATATGAGGGAGAGCATGAGTCCTTGTGATGTACCAATTGTTTTAGTGCCAAAGAAATATGAAACTTGAAGGATGTTTGGGGACTATAAAATGGTAAACAAGATCACTGTAAAGTATCGTCATCCTATTCCTAAATTTGATGATATGCTGGATGAGTTGCATGGTGCTTGCATATTTACAAAAATTGATTTAAAAAGTGGCTTTCATTTTATTAGGATGAAAGAAGGTGATGAATGGAAAACTGCATTGAAGACTAAATATGGATTGTATGAGTGGTTTGTAATGCCTTTTAGCTTATCTAATGCATCCAGTAATTTCATGCTTTTAATGAATCATGTTTTTCATGAATTCCTTCGTAAATTTATGGTTGTTTACTTTGATGAAATATTGATTTATAGTAAAAATTTAAATGAACATGGCATAAATGTTAAGGTTGTTTTGGATGTGTTTAGGAAGAGAAGTTGTATGCAAACCTTAAGAAGTGTTCTTTTTGCATGGATAAAGTTGTCTTCTTATGAGGTCTAAGAGAGTTGAGGTTGACTCTAAAAAGGTGAAAGCTATCTAAGAATGGCCAAAACCTAATTTAGTTAGTGAGGTTAAGAGTTTCCATAGCTTGGCAGGTTTTTATAGGAAATTTGATCAAGATTTCTCTACTATTTTTGCTCCATTGAATGAAATCATTAAGAAGAATATTGGTTTTGGATGGAAGAAAGAACATGAAAATGCATTTAATACTTTAAAGGAAAAGTTATGTACTTTACTCATTTTGTGTTTGCCTGATTTTTCCAAAACTTTTGAAAGTGAATGTGAAGCTTTTGGGATTGATATAAGGGCTGTTTTGATGTAGGAGAATCGTTTCATAGCATATTACAGTAAGAAGTTAAGCGGATCAGTTTTGAACTGATCCACTTACAATAAGGAGTTTTATACCTTGGTGAGAGCTCTTGAAGTTTAGAAACATTACTTACTTCCTAAAGAGTTCATGATACATAGTGATCATCAATCTCTCAATTACTTGAAAGGATAAGGGAAAATTGAGCAAAAGGCATACAAGCTGGGTGGAATATCTTGAAATGTTTCCATATGTGATTAAATACAAGCAAAGTAAGGGCAATGTTATGACTGATGCATTATAAAAAAAGGCATGCTTTGATTTCTATGCTTACTTGTAAGTTACTCGGGTTTGAGCATTTGAAAGAGTTGTATGTGGATTATGATGATTTTGAGAATGTATATCAAACTTGTGAACATGTTGCTTTTGATAAATTCTACAGACATGAAGGATATCTTTTTAGGGTAAACACTTTGCATTCTTGCATGTTCTATTAGAGAGTTGTTTGTTAGAGAATCACACAGTGGAGGGTTAATGGGGCATTTTGGTGTGCAAAAGACCTTATGTATGTTTATAAAACATTTTTATTGGCCAAATATGAGAAGATATGGGGAAAAGGTTTGTACCAAGTGTATTGCACGTAAGCAAGCTAAGTCTAGGTCTATGCCTTATGGCTTGTATACACCTTTACCTATACCTAGTGAACCTTGGATTAATATATCTATGAACTTTGTATTTAGGTTTACCTAGTACTAGGAAAGGTAGAGTCAACATATTTTTTTGTTGTTAACAGATTTAGTGCAATGGCTCACTTTATTGATTACCAGAAAATAGTTGATGCAACATACATTACTGATCTTTTCTTTAAGGAAGTGGTTTGACTTCATGATGTGCCAAGAGCCATTGTTTCAAATAGGAATGTTAAGTTCCCAAGTAACTTTTGGAGAGTTTTGTAGGGAAAGTTGGGTACTAAACTTTCATCTACAAACCGAGGTAGTTAATAGGAGTTTAAGAACCATGTTGCATGTAATTGTTGGGAAGAACTTGAAAACCTGGGAGGATTGTTTGCCATTCATTGAGTTTACATATAATCATCCTACACATTCTTCTACAAGTTATTCTCCATTTGAAATTCTATGTGGTTTTAATCCATTAACTATGTTGGATTTGACGCCTTTACCTTTGACCGAGATTGTTAGTTTAGATGGCAAGAAGAAGGTTGACTTGGTTAAAACAATATATGAGAAAGCATGTGAACAGATTGAGAAAAAGAATTGCATTCCTACACAGAAAGCAAATAAAGGTAGAAAACAATTTCTCTTCGAACCAAGTGATTGGGTTTGGGTGTCTATGTGAAAGAAAGGTTTCCACATTAAAAGACGTCAAGACTTAATGCAAGAGGTGATGGACCATTCTAAGTGTTAAAACACATCAATGACAATGTATATAAGATAAGAATTGCCAGGTGAGTATAATATTAGTGTTACTTTTAATGTTTTTGACTTATCTCTTTTTGACTTTGATTCAGATTCGAGGACGAATCCATTTAAAGAGGGAGGGGATGATGTGAGCACGATCATGCGACATTGTAAGTGAAATAAAACTAGAGATGAGCTAGTAATGCCAGAGGGACCAATAATAAGATCAAGAGCTAAGAAATTCAAAAAACCGCTTCAATCTTACGTGGGCCAAATTGTAGACAGCATGGAATCTCAAAAGACAATAAGGGAAAATTGAATCATAACTAATCAAGTTGGGCAGAATGTGCAAGAAGACTTTCATGCTTGTTTTAATTAATTATTTTAAGTTAAAAGCATAATTTTGAGCGACCCACTACTTATGTTATAGACTTTAGTTATTTTGGTGGGAAGACCATGTTTAAAGACCTTTTACATGTTTAGGGTTTCTTTCTTTTCAAAGGGTATAAATTGCACATAATAAACATTGTTTAGTTTTTTTTAGATTGGATGAATAACAAATTCTTTAAGGGAAAATTTTATTATTTTCTTATATTGCATCAAGAATATAATTCTTATCAATTTAATTACTTATGACGAATTTCTATTATTATTTTCAAATCAAATTATATGTGTTTCTTTTCATATAATTGATTAAAGATTCATTAGGATTGGGAATTTTGTCTTGTTTATGTTCTATCCAAAGTGTCTGTTTAAGGAAGTTCGAGTTCTTTAGCTTTGGGATTCCACATCATGTTGATTCTAGAAAGCATATATGATGTGAAAACAATGGTATAGTTCTTTATTTCTGCACGTTGGCTTTTATGTTTATATTTTTAAAATCTGTCTTATGGCTGTCTAGTGAGCGAAGGCTATTAACATTTTATGAGTAGCATTTTACCTATCATAGCTTATATATTAATTGAGAGAAAAGTTGAACTTCCATTCTTATTCCTCCATTACCATCTGCCTTCGTTTTATCTAACACAAACAAGAATTATGGTAGCTTTCCTTCTCATTGAATAACAATAGATTCCTTCTCATTGAATTACAATAGAACATTAGATTTTAAATGAGTCTTTCTTTTCATGTCATTCGCTTCATGACCAGATTTGGTCAAGTGTTTTAACCAAAAGTCATTTGCCTTTACATCCAAGAGCTTAAAACTAATTCACACCTTTTACTTTTATCCTTCAATAACTCGGATTTATGGTTTCGACTTGTCCTGCCGATGGGAGAAGTAGCGAAGCACTTAACTGATGGGACTGTTGGTGGGGCAACACGACAATTGATTTGTGGGCACCCCTTTGATACTATTAAGGTCAAGCTCCAAAGCCATCCTTCTCCACTGCCTGGCCATCCCCCTAGTATGGTGGTGAAATGGATGTTGTACATTAGACATTAGCATTAGACAAGTTTGTAATTATATGGTTTAAACTAGAAAATATATCATTAGACAAGTTTGTAATTATAAAGCATCTTTTAGTTTTCATTATTTTCCAAACCAAATATATTAACAAGAAGATATTGGTCATTTAATTTGTTGTATAAAGGAGAACAATTCCTCATATTTTGGCCTTGTTTGGATAGTAGCTGATCAGCTAAAAATTAGCTGATTGACCAAAAATTAGATGGTTGACTTCATCTATCAGCTGTTAAAGGTGTTTGGTTGTTAGCTGGTTGGGTTAGCTTATTCAACCCAACCAGCTAAATGCAACACGCTGCTATTAGCAGCGTTTGGGGTAATCAGCTGATTACACCAAACTTATATGCCAAATTTGCCCACGGTGCTTTCTTCGTCTCTCTGCATTTGTTCCCAAAGTATTGGCTTGAAAACTCGTCTGCTTCTTCGTATCTTCTTAGACTTTTAGTACTGCAAAAATAATGATTCCTTGGTTAATTTCAACTAAAACCCCAATCGTAACATTTGTTCTGCATCGTAACCCTTTCTTTTTAGATCCCTTTTCCATCAGATGTGGAGTTTCAAGGAGAATATCAAAGAAGAAGGAACAATCAAACAATATCGAGATGCCTCCTGAGAGAGTTTCCCTTATCATCGATTGACCATCTGTCAGGAATGTTTGGAAATGTAGGGTAAAAGGTTAGTTTCCCATAAACGTTAAGAATAGAAGAGCTGCAAATAAGGAGACTTACCATGGACTAACTCCATTGAGCGGGGAAGAAGAAGGAGAACAAGCGAGGGCCATCGACGATACAATCACAGGATATCACCCACCCCAAATCGAGAAGTTTCTGGGAGAGTAGAGAAAGCCAAAGTTGGATACCCTAATTGGAAATGTTATATTTGAGAATCTCTACGTTGTCGTTTTGATCATGTCTGTACTTAGCTAGTCTTGCTTATTGGGTGTCTCGTTCAAGTCTCTTAGTAGTCACCTAGTATTGTTTAATGGATGTCTGCAATAAAAATCCTTGGCAGACACTTGTACTAATTTATTTTTAATTCAATTTAATTTCTCAAAAAAGATTTTCGTTCTACAAAATTCAAGATTGTCAATACACCTTTCTTCATTCTCAAAAATGTTATTATTATTATTATTATTATTATTATTATTATTATTATTATTATTATTATTATTATTATTATTATTATTATTA
>JANTNU010000005.1:13710372-13724274 GCA_024752395.1 Erythroxylum havanense | reverse complement strand
ATGACTAAATCACCTCAATGTCCTCGTTAAATGTCAAATTACAATTCACAAACTTGAGAAACGTTCGGGGTCCAACAAGTAGCATACTTGATCTTAGTATGAATAAATTGGCAGTGTGCTAGTACTATAGAGATATTGAAATCATCCTTCCATAAAAATCATATCCCTCTAGAGAAACCCTCTGCTTCTACTCTAAACAAGCAATCAAACCCCAAAGCACTGATGACTTCATGAGCCCTAGGTCCACTAATTCAGGTTTCCATCAAAACAAGGATACTAGGATTAAAATGTCTAATGTAATTACGAAGTATGGCATGGAGTTTCGTCCCTCCTGCCCCTTGAAAATTCCAAATTAAGATCGCCATAAAGAAAACTAATTAGGAACTGTACCTCTAGTGGGAGCTTCCTTGGTTCCTTCACCCTAAGGCTGTGTTTCGTGTACCTCTTCTAGTGCATTTGATGCATGGTGTCTGGGCTTCCTGGCCCAGTCGCTATAACTGGAGGGTCAATGTGGGGCATTTCAATATCATTGCTGAGTTTCCCAATCTCCTCCTGGACCTCAACTCCTTCCATCAACTAGAGTCTCTCTTCATCAAATATTCCTCTGTCCTCAAATATTTGGCTATCACATACCATTTTCCTATAAGAAGCTATTTCAACCGCTATGTTTTTTTTCTCTTATGGTGGGTTGTAATTGTATTTGCGGGACTGTATCCATTTCCTATTCCTGGGGAACACTGGTCCTCAAAACCCCACCCCGATTTTTTACGTTTGGGCTTGTGTCTGGCCTTTGGACCCATTTCTAGGTTTGGGCCCAGTAAACTTAATGAACTGGTCTTTTTGTGGTTGCTTTGCTTTGCCCATTAATGTAGTCAGCTCTAGTCTTGTTCTAAAACCCATCATGCTACTGGTTAGTGGGGCCTCTATCACTGTCTCATCTGTTGTCTCCATTTGTTCCTATTCTGTCAGGAGAGCAAACCTCGAGCCTCTCCTCTGAAGAGAATCTTTGTTTCTTGCTATTTCAGTATGTTGTATGGACTGAGCTTGACATTGCGTTGGTACTCTTGGTTTACGTTGAACCTGCATCTAAGGTCTATAATCATTGGAATTTTCGATCGTTGCCTTCCCTGCAACGTTGCCTCCTGTTAGTGTTCCAGTTGTTGCAGTCGTCGCTATCTCCATCGACGGCAATCCTTCTCCTTCTTCGAGATATTTGGGCTATACTGGTGTGGCTCGTTGTCTTTGTATTGCTTCATGACCTACTTTGCCGAACGTATCACTGATTTATGGCAAACCTTCATAAGCCAACATCAGCCTCTCCCTGTCTAGTTGCACAGAGGTCCGCAACGAAGAAGACAGATCTACGTCAACAGCGATCTTGGCATACTTTTCTCGCTGCGTTAGTAAGGTGGCTTCATCGATTCTTACGGTGGTTCCCACTAGATCCCCCAAAGCTGTTAGTATTCCTAGATGATACATCACAATGGGAAGGTTTAGGAATCGGATCCATACGACTGTGCGGTTTAGCTAGCCTTGTGTCGATCAGAATGTTGATGTCCATCACTGCACCGAGAGTGCCTGTCCATAGATGATCCATGGTCTGTTGGTGATAGCGTGAATATAGTCTTCCTCCTCCATGAACCGCACCAGGAAATAATCATGTTCCAAGTCCACGATTTTGATAGGTCATCTTGGTTTCCATAAGTTCTTCAGCCATGTAACTATGGTCTGGAAACCTATCCTCCTTCCCAGAAGTTTCATGACCACGGCTTGTGTCCAGAGATTGTCTAACTGTGTCTTAAAGTTTTGGGACAATGCTATACCCCCCTCCCCAACCTCTCTTGACTACTGCAGTATATCCCCTTCTTCGGGTTCGATGGGTTCTTTGGTAGGCCATGCTTTGTCCTCGTCGGTTATAGTTTCTAGCATGTCCCTCATCAATGCAGCACTGAAGGACTGCTTCGACCGTGATGGTGTATCGTCCTCTCGCTTCCTGATGTGTCCTCTTTTGGATAAGTGCCCCTCTTGGTCAAGGGATGCCATGTGACTCCTAGCGTGTTGAGAATATTATCGAACCAGCTTAAGGAAATCAGTCGCTAGTATCGTAGAAATTTCGTCACCTTTTCTCTCTCAAGATTCTCTCTCTATTATCGAGTCGTCTTAGATCATATCCCAAGGGTATTCTAATGCTAAGGAAAAGAATCTATGAAACTCGATTACCCTCTAGAATCTATGAAACTCGATTACCCTCTAGAAGCTATAAACTATGTTCCAATAGTACCTAAAACTCACTCTGTGGTTTCTCCACCAGCTTGTCTTAAGATTCTCTTTTACAGGAACAAGAGAAGAAGGAATCAGAAGATGGTATTAAACAAAAACCTTGGAAGAATAGGTGCAAAAAAAATGAAAAGACTTCAAAATGGGAAGTAGAAAGCACCTTGACCTTTCAAACAGCCAAACTTGGCTGCTACTTCGTTCTATATGTATATGATATAACTTCAACGTCTAATTACTTATCAAATATTCAAAATGACTGTTTCAAGTGTAGGATTTCCAATTTTTTAGTCATTACTTTTTTTTATTGCCAAAAAATGTTATCTTGTGTTCAAATGATTTCTCAGGTTCTAAGAATTAGATGCGTGTAGGTCGCTTTTCTTTTGTTAGCATTTTGAGCTATGACTTGACAAAAACAAAACAATTTAACTATGGATCTCGTTAAAAGGACGACCTTAATAGTATCAAATTACTTATTAGTAACTCTGTACACAGGCTAAAATCAACTTCCATTGTTATTTTTATCTCATGTCATTACTAATGAAATAGCCTATAATAATTTAAGGGGTTGGCTTAAGAGATAAGTGCTAAAAGTTTAAAACACGAACATGTATTGGGTAGTGTTTGTTACAGCTTTTTATTTATAAAATTTTCAACATAGACTTTAAGCATTAAAGTTTTATTTTAATGTACTTCAATACTGGGTTGTAAACTTCTTCTTCTTCTCCTTCTTCTTCTTTTTTCTAGTTGCTTGAACCATTACAACATTTAGAATAAAACTATGATTCATCATCACATGACAAAAGGGCTAGTTTCCCCAAATTATTCAACATATTTTTGGCTGTAAATAAAAAGAAATCTGAAAGCTAACATGTCAAGAATACTTCAATCCTTCATTGTGGTTATGTACACAGGCGAAGTTTTGGGTTAACGATCATAAAGTTTTAGTGGCTGCTGATGTATAAAAGTGGAAAAATCGTATATATAACCAAATCCACAACTATCCTTAGATTAATTTTGGGAAAGATTAAAAAGATAAGCATTCTGTTGTATCTAATGCTGATAGAATTTTTGCGAGTTTATAATGATTTAATTATTTTATTATATAGATAAGTGGATATTATTATATATATATACATATATATATATATATGTATGTATATATTTATATTTATAAAGGTGTAGACTAGACAGAAGTCGAGCGTAGTGCACAGTTGTTTGACAAGAATTGAGGAGGATAATGACGACGATTACGATTATTATTTATTAATAAGGAAACTGGTTTTAAAAACCTTGATTATTAATAAGGAAACTGTATCCTCTCACTTTCATACGCATTGGAAATGGCTTCATTTAAAGCGATGGCTGACTTAAGCAGCTCAAGTTGGCTTTTGAAAGTAAACTCTAGTCTCATTACTTAGCAATCAGTGGGCCACCCAAAAACATATTAGTTTGAAGACATTATTGAATAAAAACAACAAATACGACCCCACTTTGAACTAAATATATTAATTTGAGCATCACACCGAAATACAATTTCCAAGACATTCCTTACCAGAGAGTCGAAATTTCATTGTATGAAGTGATTTTCAGATTTATATTAAAATGTTGTTGTTGAAGTGATTCCAATACATTGACATGGGATCAATTAGTGACATGTAATTCAAATGTGACAACTTATTAGCAACTTACATTTATTTTTTTTTATCATGTCCTACATGTTATTGGCATGATAGGAATATGAATTTAAAAGTTTTACTTTAGTGGAAGCAGGAATACGAATTTATTGTCTTGTCCAGTTCGATTCCCATGTCCGTGGAAAAAGTTTAATTAGCTTTGTCTTGGTTTCGGAGTATATTGTAATTTAGGAGAATCAGTTAATTGGAAGGGTCAGGTCAACTATGGGAGTAAACGACAATAGAAATTTAAGGGATTTGGTAACTAACAACGGTGATTGTATGCTTAGCTTCTTCTGGAGAGAGGGAGAAGGCGGCCACGCCATCACTTCCTAACATGCTGAGATTAGTAACAGTACCAATTCATTTTCCATCAACTTTTAACCCCTACGCATTATAGTTTGGTTTTCAAGAATTTATATGGTGAATGATGTTGAAAAATATGCGACCACACAATAATAAGTTACATATAATAATATAATTAAATAATTTCACTAATTAATTAAACTGTTATTATAGAAAAGAGATTCTTCTTCCATCCAAATAATTAACACTATTCTTATTTTTAAAGATTACAAAATAAATTGAAAATACCGATATACTGCTCCCTTAAGTAATGTAAGTTTTATTACTTACATAATTAAAAAGAAAAATATTTTTAAAAAATTAAAGCTTTTTTTATCATTATTTGTAATCAATGCTGTGTATCTATGAACTAACGTTTTTATACTTGCTCTATTTATTTATCAATCCATTTAAATTTCAGACTTAGTGCTAGACGTTACTTGTATTTTATATGTTAACCGCATTTTTATAATTCATTAATACTTCACTGCCAAATTGCATACAACAATAAAAAAACTACTCCTAACAAGAGAAATAGGTTTTCTGGCTAGCTACTTCAAATCGGATTGAAAAGCCCAACATCTGCAACTGACGGCAATATCCAATTAATCTTTATAGACTATACCGGCGTCAGCTGCGATGCGATCTAAGATTAAAGCAAAACCTACAATTTGTACTGTAGCAGAATTTTTTTAATAGCTTAAAGGTGTAATTTCAATTTTAATTTTAATAATATAATAAGTAAATAAATATGGTTTGAAAAACAAACTTTACTTAACAAATTCTAGAGAAAGGTGAAGTATAGGAAATTAATGAATATGTATTAAAAAGTTTAGTTTATAGGAGAAGATCTTAAAAGAGATAATTCTTTTGGTTTTTGATTTAATAATTGTTTTGAAATTTAACAAGTTTGCAATAGACGGCGGGGAGTGGGCGGAGCTGTAATAATTGTAGTTGGGGATGGGGTCCCTCTTTCTTATCTTAGCCAGTCCGGCTTGTGGCTTGTCATCCCCAACGCTCCCTAGTCCCTACGACCAGAGCAAGAACATTTTGTTGAACTGCAACTTTCTTTAATAATCTTTCTTTAGCATATAATGTATTAATAAAGAAAAACATACGCATCAATTTTTGCCCAATTAAACCCACTAGTTTTATTCTTGTCCCTAAAAAGTAAAAACATACGCATCAATTTTTGGCCAATTAAACCCAGCTTTTTTATTCTTGTTCCCATAAGATAAATCAATATTCACTCTTCCAACCCTGCCCTCAGCCCATGTCCATAATCTCCATTCCTAGTTTTCTATTTCAATGAAAAACCCTTTATTTCTCATCTCTCTCTCATTGTCCCTCACGGAGGAAAATGGAAGGAGCAGAGCACTCAAGCTCATTAACAGACCCAGACCAAGAAGTCATCTACACGACCCATCACTCCTCGGTTCCACCCGGTATGAGCCAGCAAGAGTTCGACGAGTTAGCCCCCGTCATCTCCGAGTTCCATACCTACAGAATCGGCCCCGGAAAATGCTCCTCTCTCCTCTGCCAACGTGTCAACGCCCCTCTCCACATCGTCTGGTCCATAGTTCGCCGCTTTGACAAGCCCCAGACTTACAAGCACTTCATCAAGAGTTGTACGGTTCAACCCGGGTTTACTATCGCCGTTGGATCTACCCGGGACGTCAACGTTATTTCCGGCCTACCGGCCGCCACGAGCACCGAGAGGCTCGACATCCTCGACGATGAGAGGCATGTTTTAGGGTTTAGTATTATTGGCGGTGAGCATAGGCTCAGGAATTACCGGGCTGTGACGACCGTACATGAGTTTGAACGTGACAGGAGGATATGGACCGTTGTTTTGGAATCATACTTGGTTGATGTGCCCGAGGGTAACACGGAGGAGGACACGCGGCTTTTTGCTGATACAGTAGTGAAGCTGAATCTCCAGAAGTTGGCGTCTGTGGCCGAGGGTTTGGCACGTGAACGTGACGGTTAATAAACCTCTGTCAATTTCAAGAAAAGAAAAAAGAAGGGAATAGATAAGAATAGTTTCCTTTTTTCCTTTTTGTGAGATATTCTTCATTTAATCTCCAGTCCACTTTTTTTTTTCTTTTTTTTGGGTGTGTTTTACAGGAAATTACTGAAACGCCTTTTTCCTCCGGCCCGAAGATTCGGCTGGGGGGTGTTTGATAATGTCATTGTCGTGTAATGGTGGTTTGGCGATTAACGAAGATGCCTTTTTTTAGAATTGTGAGATTAACGAAGATGATAAAAGCAAACGCCATACATTGCCATGTGTACAGAGGTTTCCTGTCTCTCGAGGGCTAAAAATGTCTTTCTAATTCGTGAAGAAGAATCTTTCTCGTTTTCGATTGTGGGATCTTTTTCGGTCTGTACTTTAAATTGGATTCCAATCCTTTTTCCTATTTAACAGTATTTAGATGTTTGATTTTACCGTTTCGAGTATTAGATCTCGCAATGGAGTGTTCATGGAATCTCATGCTTTTGTCTACAATTGACAAACAAGTTGCTATCTTTCTCTTTCAATTCTTATTCTTGACTATTCTGCAATGACCTTGATTAGGGCCTTACTTTCGATATATCTCTCTTTTTTTAGAAAATTTTTAAAATTATAAATTTTTTAAAATTACAAAATAATTTCTTAATATATAGTCCTATGTAATTTATAATGTTAAATTAAATATGTCTTTAAAATTATAATAATAACAATTTATTTATTTCACTTTTCAAAAAAATAATTTATTTATTTTATTAATAATATTTTTCACATACATGACATATAAATAATATTTACAACTAATATGAAAGATATCATTTAATCATCATGTAAATATGAAATTAAGAAAATAGAAATTAATTAAAATTTAAAATTTTATCATAAAATAAATAATAATAGCATCAAAATATCAAATAAAAAAAAGATTCATGACTTTTTAAGTATTACAATAATAGTTTGTGATGAGAAAACAACTCATTAAAAGTGAAATCTAAAACAAAATATTTATAATTATTTTTATATTGCATATATAAAATTTAATATATACATAAACTGTATATGAAAGTAAAAAGGAGAATAAATAAAAATATGAAATTACATTCAATTGAATATTTGCATAAATTGTATCGACTCCTACTCTTATATATTATAAATTCCTCATTATTAATAGGAGGTTTATTATTACTATAATTCAAATTTATTGCATGAAATAATATTTTAATATTTACTCATTTAAGATTATCTTCTAAATCACTCTCATCTGTTAAACTCGGTTCTTTATAAACCAAATCAGTCAAAAATCAAAATGTAAGAATTATAGCTTGTTCTGTTGATACCATAAGATGTAGGACGCTTGCGCGACTATGGTAGTTGAAATGAATTAGTTTCAAAAATAGTTTGAGAGATACGAAAAGAAAATAATCAAGCTTCGGAATAAGATATAAATTAAGGTTTACACTTTATTATAATTTATGTGTTAGTTATATTATAGAATTAAAGTGATATTGGTTCTCGAGCAATTAAATATGAAAAAATTTTATAATTATTCCATTACAATCAAGATCTATCCTGTCTCGATTTTCAAACAATTACGTAAATAAATGACTTCCTTCTAATGTTCCTATTATGGATTAAGGCTATGGTATTGCCAATTAGATGATGTTCCACTTCAAAGCAGTAAACTAATATGATATTAAATTCGGGCTTAGAAATACACCGTGGCTTCAATTTTCAACCGATTATTCTTTTTTGTCAATTTTATTACTTTTTAATAGACATTAAAATCTATTAAAACTTTATTTCAATATTAGTATTTTTATTCACATTGTATAATCCATATCATCACTAATATAACCAACGGTTTCCATTTTTAGGACTACTATCTTGTTAATTCTAAAGGCAACTCTAAAAGTTAAAAGGAAAGAAAGACTCCAGTGTACTCCATTAAAATAAATTGCCGCTGATCAGTTGATGTAAATAAATTAGTTTATAGAAACAGCAACATCTAATATTTTAAACAATCATTAGAAATTTGGCCTGATGGGGAGGAGATACAAGTAGAGTTGAAAATGATTGTCAAAGCAAAAGTCAAGTTAATGTTTGAATTTGCGAAAACAAATTTTCAAACGAAAGTTGAATAAATAAGAAAGATAAATAAAATAAACATAAAACAAGTTAGTATATAAAATCATTTGTGAAGGTAACATCAAGCTTTAATCAATAAAAGTTAATTATGTTACTACCATATTGAGCTCAGCACTTTATAGTCATCATTTCGCCATCTACTTAACATTCCGAACCATTAGGAGCGCATCAAAGTCTCTTTTTTATGAATTAAAAAAGAGTACTGCAAAAAGAAGCAAATGGTAGTGGAGTGGAAGGTGCAAGTGCAACAGGCATAAGGTTAATAGGTTATGGCTATCCTTCCTTTATTCTAGAACTCTTCTTTGCGAGGAAAGAACTCAGATTCCAACAATCCCACTATTTTTGTCCATGCCATTAAAGTTCATTTGATCAAGAACGTGGATACCACTACATTAGAGAACCTTTATGAGATTAAAAAAACTTATATCCCGTGTCATGTCAAACTTCATGGATGTCCGTTTAAAATTGTATGCGTCTAAATGATATAGGCTTAAGGTTAATCTGTAAATATGCCCAATGACCTTTAAATGCTTAACATTGACACAAATCTTAAGATTTTCATACGTATTAAGACAATGTATGAATACGTATTATTGAAGATAAATGATGATCATCTTTATTGATGAACCATTATATTGTCATAATACATCAAATATATAAATGTACATGAAGCAAACATAACGATCCCCTAACTAACAGTGTCTAAGGACTTCAAAATATCTATACTGTATACTCGTATTTCAAACAGAAGTGGGTGAAGTACTTTAGTTAAAGGATCGACTATCATTTCGTCAGTCCTTAAATGCTTCAAACCTTAATGTCACCTTTTTGTATCAACTCTTTTATAGTCAAATAATTGACCTCAAAATGCTAAGATTTTGTGATATTCTTAATTTTTATTAAACAACGTAGCAACAAGATTATTATAGTACAACTAAATGGGTTTAGTCACTAAATCAATCACAGACAACTTAAAAATCAAGTTATTGAGTTAAACCGTCTATGAAACAACCCTATAGTATGCACTCTGCATGCATAGTCGAGGAAGTTATCTATGTCTATTTGACACACTTCCACGACATTGTACCATTTGCAAACTTAAAAATGTAACCTTAAGTCGACTTTCGATCATCAGGACATATGACGAAAATTTGAATTTGAATTCCTTACGAGGTTTAGTCTGTTGACTGTGCTATATGTCAACATATAATCCTTAATTCCCTTTAGTATCTCAACACTAACATGACTGCATCCTAATGGTCCATACCTAGGTTAACTAGATATTAACCAAACAGTCAAATGGTAAATGCAATGCCTTACCTAGTACATAACCAAGCATACATCAAGCTATCAACCGTACTAGAATATGGAACATTTCTTATAACCTCTCTCTTTATTTTATTCTTTGGATAATGTGCCAAAGATTATCTCTCAGTTTAAGAGATAGATGTTACAACAGGTTTACAATTAATCATATTAAATCTTTGTAATATAAACTCAATGTATGCATTATGTGAGAGGCCTGGTGAGTGTTGAGATCTATCCTGGTGAACGTGAATACTTAGGACAAAAGATGCTACACCAAGGTCTTTCATGTCAAAATTCTTGACCAAAAGTTGCTTAACCTTATACAACATGGTCAAGTAATTTGATGTGAGCAATATATCATCCACAAGCAGTAATAAGAAGATAAGTTTGCTCCCCTTGACCTCATAGTACAAACATCTTTTTAACTTTATTTCCCATGAAATCGAAAGACTAAACCTTATCAAATATAAGATATCACTTTTAGGAGGTTTGATATAAACTATTTATTGATTTACTTAACGTGCAAATCATGTCAGTTCTATCTGGATCCTGAAATCCTTCAAGTTGTACCATATAGACCACTTCATAAAGGTCTTTATTTAGGACAACAGTTTTGACAACCATCTGATATAACTCTATATCATCATGAGCTACAATTGCCTTAATCGCTCAAAATGTATCATAATCACTCAAAATGTATCATACGAAAGTACGAGAGAAAAAGTAACATTAAAGTCAACCTTTCTCCCTGAGTAAATCATCAGGCAATTAAGCAAATCCATAAACTACTGAACTTTATTTCAAAATCCTTTAGATCTAAAATCTTCATTTACAACTGATAGGTTTGTAGTTTCGATGCAAATTAACTAACCCCAAACCTTACTATACTTCATGGCTTACATCTCATCAATCATTACATCCTACTAAAAATCTGCACTGAGTCTAGAAACAACTTCTGTAAAAGTAACTGGATCTGTAACATGTCTAATAGCATAGTCCTGTTCACCTGATAGACTATGAAATCAGATAAGATAGTAGGTTATCTCACTCTAGTGAATTTACGTAACTGTATTAGATCTTGTACCCCCAGGATCCTTTGTATGTATAGTTATGGGTTCTTTTTCTTGTACAGGCATAGTACAGAGACCTAGATCTACCGAATCTAACTATATGAATAGCGGGTACAAAATAACTGTAGTATCCATCCTGCTATCATTTAAAGGCTCAAAGAGCCCACCATTATCATAGACTTTATATTCCAAAAACTTAGTTATTTGAGATTCCACTATTCCAGTCCCTCATTCTCTACAGTAAAAGTTGTAGCCTTAAAATGTCGAGATATCTTACTAAAGAGCAACAAGCATAACGAGCATACAATTTTTCTTTATAAAGATTATAATAACTTAGTAGGACAGACCCATACACGAAAGTGTGCTAGGCCGATTTTTAAAATTTCTAGATAATCAAGTAGAATAGTCCTGTTCTGCATCGACTTTTTCAAGTCCTTTAGGGTGCAATTATGCATTTCGACAACACATTATCTTGCTTAAAACTATTTGGCATAGCGAATTAAGTCTCTATTCCAACTGATTCCAAATATCTGACAAACAGACCTTTTAAAGTCCTGAAACACCATGTTTGTCATGATATTGTCCTCCACGATCAAATCTGACTATCTTGATGAATTTTCCTAATTGATTCTCAACCTTTAGTTTTTAAGCAAGAGTATATAACTGTAATGGGAATAATCATTAAAAAATGTTATAATACATTTAGAATTGCATAATGCAATTGTATAAGGTCTACCTATATCTTTATGTATCAGACTCAACAAGTTAAAAGCATGAGTTGACCTCAATATCTTTATTAGTCAACTTACCCTTGCAACAGTTAGCACATGCTCCCAGATTATCATAATCTAGAATTTAGAAATACTTTCCTTGATCAATCTCTCAACCCTAGCTATGGAAATGTAGCTTAAACTTTTATGCCACATCATGTATGACTTCTCATTTATTAGGCTTCTTCATTTTATATCTTGATTGGTAAGATACGAAGAAACATATATCTAATTTGGGGTAAGACACATTCTATACAAACCATATGACAAGAAAGTTATATTATTATGTTTTGCATTAAACAACAACTGTATAACAGAAGTATTAAATACAAAACATTAACTCTTTGTCCAAAATTGATCAAAAGATCATATATCAAATGTGTCATGTAAAACCCAAATGAACTTTACTACAAGGTTCAGTACATATATTCCCTATAGATATTACTTCTGCCTCTTCATTGCCATCGACCATCAGTTACTCCTTCCTTTATTTGGCTTTATCCTAGATATGAACCCTTGCATTGTGGAAGTACCTTGATCAGATACTTCACTTTCTAGTCACCAAGTACTTAATGCGACTATTGCAAATTAGATTCATAAATTGATAAGCCAAGGAGTTACCTGATGGTCACAGTCTTTCTTTATAGGCCTCATACTGCTACTAGCTTCTTTATGTCCTTAGGACTTTTACCAGCATTGGATTGATCAGCGTCAGCATGTGGAGAAGATTTATTCTTTCTACCTTTGATCTTAAAGGGCTTCATCTTTGTTTTCACTTTAGTTGCTTTGAGGGTTGTAGGCGTTGCAAGCTTGAGTTTCTCCTACTCAACAACGTAATAGGTAATCAAAACATTGAAGTCCCATTCCTCATCCAGCAAATAATATGTCATCACCAGATTACTAAACTCTAGAGGGAGTGCATTCAAAGCCTAGTGAACAATGAAAACATCAAAAAGAGGAATATTCAACATCTTCAATCTACTGTGAAGATGAATCATTTTCGATATGTACTCCATTACTCCCATTTCTCCTGTATATCTCATAGAGAATAATTCTTTCATCAAGACACTTGTCTTAACATTAGGTGAGACTGCATACCTCTGGAAGACATTAGAAAAAACTCCTTCACTATGTCTGTGTCCGGAAGTCCACTAAGCAGATGGTCAGGAATGAATCTTTTAATAGTCATCAGACAAAATCTGTTAGATCGATCCTAGGCTTCATAGGTTGCTTTATGAGCTCTTGAACTTATGGATATAGGTAGAGATGGCCTATTCATCTGTAGGGTCATATCAACCTCAGCTATCTCCATAGCATTCAATACATCCTTTGTCCACTTCTTCGTATTGAAACTGGTCAAGATTTCAATAGTGACACTGATTTTATTGACCAAAAAGGTGACTATAAAATGATAATGTTTAAATCGACATAAATGTAGGACAACAACGATACTCAAAGCTATTAAATAGTTTCTTTTCTGAAAATCCGGTCACACATATTATGAAACACCTGTGGGCTGAATACATAATATATACAACTAGACCTCCACATAAAAGAGATCAGAGTATAAACTATCAACTCTCATGACACTACCATCTATGGGTGAATAGATTATTCAAGCAACGACTTTCCTCTATCCAATGCCTTTATGTACATATCAAAATCTCATGTAAGGACTGTAACACCCCAATCCCGTAAGACCCAAACCTAACATCGATGGTGATATCTGAGTCCGTGCCCTGCGAGGTGGCGTTCTACATCACTCAGTCAAACCTCAGAAAAAATTTGTTTCTTTGAATCATACACATACATTATAAATATTATGCGGAAACAATTATCAAAACAAGACCGAATCATTTATACAGAAATTTAAAAATACAAAACTGTTCAAACACTACTGTAGACGCAACTGATCCCGACCTCTTCTCTTTCTCGCTAGTGGTCACTATACGCCCGTTGCTTAACGGGGTATTCTTCTGAGTCCTAAAAAATAATTGCAAATTTTGAGTGAATTTTGCGAACTCAATGAGTAACCATCATCGATGGTCCACTCAGTCACAGAACATAATTTATATTCATCTAACATTATCTCATAACCATCATTGATGGTCCATTCAATCACATAACATTATTTCATAACCATCTCACAATAAGTCATAAATACATTCACCAAATTGTCACATTCACACATTTACAGAAGTCCACACATTCATAATTTCCTATTTCATACATGCATATGAGATTCACTTTCCATTTATCACTTTGCTGTGACCGAGTGCCTAAACTGTCCCTTGTAGGGCTCA
>JANTNU010000005.1:13625259-13642513 GCA_024752395.1 Erythroxylum havanense | reverse complement strand
TTGTTTAGGGGACTGATAGACTTGTCTATTCTGCTATTGGATGACTGTATCAGATGGATATTTTGGATTTTAAATTTTACTGATTTCTCTTATATTATGGTTTTAATTATTGCGATGCCATGTGGATATTAGTGGAAATGTTCTGGTGGTGCACCTTTGTCGTGGGATACGTTTCGGAGCGACCTACGGGCGTCCCGATGTGTATCCTACGGTGAGGGGGCGCTACATTCACACCGTGAACAAAACGAGTCTACTTTTTGGATCTCGTGTGTCACAAGCGGGCAGCTGGGAGAAGGTTTTATGTCAAAATGCACGTGACTACGAAACGGTTCCACTCTTGCCTAAACACAATCAATTTTCATGCTTAATTTAATCAATCACAAATTCATATTCTCATGCTTTTCTTCTTTCCACATAAATCAAAATGCCATGATACAATTTCAAGACATAGCATAATCATACTCACAATTCAATCATATCAAAATGTCATACATCTTTCAATACATAACATAGAACACATTATAATGTGTTTTCCATATCAAAACAATTCACAATTTGGCAATTCAAGTATACACACACACACACACATAGGCACATTGCCCATTTACACAATAACTATAAAGATATTACCCACCTTATAACTCTTGAAAATCCAAACTCAATTTGGCCCTTCCCCTTGCTCTTGGGTAGGATTTTCTTGATTTCCTAAAACAAATTAATTTCCCTTTAAATTCGAATTTAATAAAACTCCTAAAACTTCAAAATCATAATAAATGAAATAATCACTAAATTGGGTTTTGCATCAACTTACCTATGGTCTATCTAGGTTAGAAAGGCCAAAACCTAGTTTAGAAATCCTAAAAGTCAAATGGGTCTCTCAATCATCTTCTTCCTCCATTCATTCCCAACACAAAAACCCATTTTTTCTACTTCCTTTTTCAAGCCAAAAAGAAGAAAATGGCATGGAGCTTACCTTAACAAGATGATTCTTTTTCTTTTCTTCTTCTTTTCCTTCTCTCTTCTCCCACGATTTTTCTTCTTCTTTTTCTCTCCCACGTTTTTTTCTCTTCCTTTCTTCTCTTCCTCGAATTTCTCTATTCTCTTCTTCTCTTTCTTATTTCAAGTCTCATCTTTAGCTTGTTCTGCCAAAATTACCGCTCAGTTACTTGCCCTTTCCAATTTTGTGCCTTCTTTCATTTAATCCATCTACTAACTCCTTTAATCTTTTTAATACCATACTCTAATTTAATTCTAACATGCCCATTCAAAATTCTAATTTCTACTTAGGCCCACTAAATTAATGACCCAATTCAAAAAATAAATATTTAAACAAAAAAAACAAAACATAAGTAAATAATTAAACAAAATAATATGTAATTTAGAAGAATTTTCAGGATCCAACAACTCTCCTCCCCTAAAAGAATTTTGTCCTCAAAATTCTTACCTGAATTATTGAAGAGGTGTGGATACTTCTCCGTCATTGCTTCCAAGGGCTCCCATGTTGCCTCATCTCTTGCATGATTCTTCTATAAGACTTTGATCAGTTTCACTATCTTGCTTCTCAAGATCTTTTCCTTCGAATCCAAGATCTCCACTGGTTGCTCTCCATATGTCAAATCCTTCCTTAATTGAACTTCTGAAGGTTGAACTATATACAAAGGATATAATCGGTACTTCCTCAACTTCGATACATGAAAGACATTGTGAATCTTAGACAATTCCACTGGCAAAGCTAACTTGTAGGCTAAAAGCCCAATCTTCTCAATGATCTCATAAGGGCTATGTATTTTGGACTAAGCTTATCCTTCTTACCAAATCTCAAAACTCCCTTCCATGGAGAAGCTTTAAAAAACACTTTGTCTCCAACTTCAAATTCCATCTCTTTTCTATATGCATCCGTGTAGCTCTATCTTAAGCTGCTTTAAGTCTTTTTTTCACCAATTTAATCTTATCAACTATAACTTACACCAACTTATTCCCTACAAGTCTCCTTTCACCTTCCTCATCCTAACAAATAGGAGTTTTGCACCTCCTTCCATACAAAGCTTCAAAAGGTGCCATCTGAATTCCTGAGTAGTAGGAATTATTGTAAGAAAATTTGACTAAAGAAAAATGATCATCCCATGAGCCTTTAAAATCCATAACACAAGTGCTCAACATTGCATCCAGAGTCCGTATTGTTCTCTCCGATTGTCCATCAGTCTGTGGAGGGAAAGCCGTACTAAACTGAAACTTATTTCCCAAAGCCTCTTGTAAGCTTTCCCAAAATCTAGAGGTGAACCTGGGATCTCTATCCGAGACTATCGAACTAGGAATCCCATGAAGTCTGATTACCTCATCTCTGTATTTCTTAGCCAAAACATTCAAAGAATCCGTTTGTTTAATTGGCAAGAAATGAGCAGACTTGGTTAGCCTATCCACAATAACCCATATTGCATCATGCTTCCTGTTGGTCATTGGCAATCTCATCAAGAAATCCATCATAATCTTTACCCACTTCCATTCGGGAATTGAAAAAGGTTTAAGCTTACCTAAAGGTACTTGGTGTTCAGCATTAACTTGCTGGCACACTAAGCATCTTTTAGTGTATTATGCAACTTCTCTCTTCATTCCTTTCCACCAGAAATGCTCCTTTAAATCTTTATACGTTCTCGTACTTCCTGGGTGTATTGCATAAGACACATTGTGTGGCTCATTAAGAATTTCGTCTTTCAGCCCTTGCATATCAGGAATACATAGTCTGTTCCCTACCACCATCATTCCATCTTCCCTTACCTCTATTTCAAAAGGTTTACCATTTTTAATCTCTTCTCTGAGCCTGCTCAAGTACTCATCCCGTTCTTGCAATTCGTTAATCTTCTCATTCAATACTAGCCTTACTCTAAAGTTAGCCAATATACAATCAGATTCTACTTGTCTCAATGTCACCCTAAGTTTGGCTAATTCCTTCAACAAAGGAAGATACATTGTCTTCACATATGCCATAGTTGACTTTCTACTTAGTGCATCTACTACCACATTAGCCTTCCCTGGGTAATAATCAATCATTAAATCATAATCCTTTAATAGTTCTAACCATCTTCTCTGTCTCAAGTTCAACTCTTTTTGGCTCATTAAATACTTAATACTCTTGTGGTCTGTAAATACCCTAGTAGTGACTTCATAGAGATAATGCCTCCATATCTTCAACGCAAAAATTATGGTAGTTAACTCTAAGTCATGGGTAGGATAATTCACCTCATACGATTTCAATTGCCTAGAAGCATAAGCAATCACCTTATCTCTTTGCATCAATACACAACCTAATCCTTTCTTCAAGGCATCGCTATACACTATGTATCCATTATTAGCCGAAGGCAAAATCAAAATTGGTGCACTCGTCAATCTGTACTTAAGCTTGTCAAAGATTTTCTAACATTCATCTGTCCACTCAAACTTCTGATTCTTCCTGGTCAATTTGATAAGTGGAGCTATTATTATGGAAAAGCCCTCTATAAACATCCTGTAATACCCAACTAGACCCAAAAAACTCCTCACTTCTGTGATATTCTTAGGTGCTTCCCATTTCACCACAGCTTCAATTTTTCTTGAATCCATATATACTCCATGCTTTGAAATCATATGTCTAAAAAAACTACTTCCTTTAGCTAAAATTCACATTTGTTGAATTTGGCATACAACTCATTCTTCCTCAATGTCTCTAAGGCAACCCTCAAATGTTCCTTAGGATCCTTGTCACTCTTAAAATAAACCAATATATCATCAATAAAGACAATGATAAATTGGTATAAGAAGGACTTAAAGACTTGATTCATCAAGTCCAGGAAAGCTACAGGTGCATTCGTTAACCCAAAAGGCATGACCAAGAACTCAAAGTGGCCATACTGTGTTTTAAAAGTAGTCTTTAATACATCAGGCTCCTTTTTTCTCAGTTGGTGATAACCTGATCTCAAATCTATCCTTGCCCCTTGCAATTGATCAAACAAATCATCAATGCATGGGAGCGGATATCTGTTCTTGATAGTAACATGGTTGAGTTTCCTATAATCCACACACATCCTCAACAATCCATCTTTCTTCTTTACAAAAAAGACCTGAGCTCCCCAAGGTGAAAAGCTCGACCTTATGTACCTTTTCTCCAATAATTCTCCCAATTGCTCCTTCAGCTCCTTCAATTCTACTGGAGCCATTTTATAAGACGGAATCGATATTGGCATTGTGCCCAGAATAAGCTCAATGGGAAATTCAATTTTCCTAGGTGGTGGTAGTCTTAGTAATTCCTTGAGACAGACATCTAAGAATTCCATGACCACAGGTATTTTTTCTAACTTCCCTCTATTTGCTTTTGTTTCTACCACATAGGCCAACAATGTTTCACATCCTTTCCTTATCATTTTTTTTTGCTGTTATAGCCAAAATTATTCTAGTCGGACTCACTTTTCTGTCCCTCATAAACATCACTTTTCTACCATTGCCAATTTAGAACTCCACAATCTTTTGTTTGCAATCCAAGTTAGCATTATACTTCTTTAAGGTGTCCATACCCAAAATCGCATCTAATCCTCCTATACTCAATGGCATTAGATCCACCACTAATTGTTCCCCCCCAATATGTATCTCACAGGCTCTATATACTTAACTAATATTAATACATTGACCGATTAGAGTACTAACCATCAAAGGAGTATCCAATGGGCTCAATTCTCTACCATTTATAATTTTACTTGATGAAATAAAAGAATGGGTGGAACCTGGATCCACCAAAATAACAATATCCTCATCAAATAATTTAATTATACCAGTTGCAAATTTTGGAGCTGTAGCAAACACTTTAGCTGGTGCTTGTCCCCTTGATCTCCCTGGAGGGTTCACTTTCTTAGTTGCATCAGAACTTCTATTGCTCACTTCCGTTACTATCCTGTGTCCCACCATCTCAGCCCTCTTTAAAGCTTGTATCTGATTGCTCTCCTATCTTGCATTCTGAGGGCACTCTTTGGCCATATGTCCTTTCTCCCCGCAATTGAAGCACGCTCTAGTAAACCGGTAACATTCCCCCTTTTGAAACCTTCCACAGTGTTCATATTTAAAAATGGAGGTTTTATCCCCATCTCCCCTCCTACTGCCTCCAGCCGTTGAGGCTTGATATGAGACAATTTTAATCTGTCTTGCCTTGCTTGCTCCACTACTCCTCTCCTCATACTGTGCAAGGAAAGTCTTGGTACTCCTCTCAGGCATAGAAGTACCACCTCCCCTCTTGAACTATTCTCTTCCCTTTCTCTTCTTGTCCACGACGCTCTTTATGTTCTCTATATTCTCAACTCTCAGTGTGGCTTCAACCAACTGTTGAAATTCATTGAAGTTCTACACCACTACTTTCTCTCTGATAATTAGATGCAACCCCGATTTAAACCTACAGCACTTAGTCGCCTTACTCATCCTCATTTATGTCGCATACCGGGATAGTTGTGTAAATCGGCACTCATATTCGCTCACCTTCATCTCCCTCTAGGTGAGACACAGAAATTCTCTCTGCTTCTGTTGAATGTACACCTCTGACAGATACTTCTTCTTATAAGTAGCGAGGAAGTCCTTCCATGCCAACACTGACGGCTTCGTCTGACTCCCTGACACACTTTTCCACCAATGTAAAGCATCTCCCTGAAGCAAGCTAGTAGTATACTTAACTTTCTCCTCATCTTCACAGTCCATCTACTCCAATATCTTTTGTCTTCCTCAACCAGGTCTCAGCTTCTTTAGAATTAGTGGTTCCATAGAAGTCCACTGTTCCATACTTCCTAAACTTATCAAATTGTTTCCTCTTCTTAATTGGAGCCAGAGTAGAAGTTTGCGACATCTATCCCATAGCCTGGAAAAAGGCTTGAGTAAATGCCTAGGCATTGATGGCAAATCCAAGGACACAATTAAGGCTAGATTCGACTTGGAAGACATGAATATAAGAAAAGATTTTGTATTTGAAAGAAGAGATGATGGGTCATAAATGATTCCACCAGCATGTTTCAACAAGATAAAAAAGGAGAAACAAACTTTTTTGTCAATTTCTTAAAATAATCAAGTTTCAGGATAGGTATGCATATAATATAACTCATTAAAATACATGGGTGTTTTCCAAAGAATGTGTCGATAACTTTAGCATACTTGGGTGAGTTTTTTAAGCAATTATGTTGTAGCACATTGAAAGTAGAAGAGCTTGAAAAAAATGGAAAAAGACATAGCTTTGATTCTATTTAAGCTTGAACTTGTATTCCCCCATGATGCATTTAGCACTTCACTTACCATATAGGGAAAAACTTTCTGGATTGGTTTAATTTCAATGGATGTTCCCTATTGAAAGGTATTTTCTATGAACTTCTACATTGTTTTCTTAATTTATTAGATAGTAACAATTGTTAATGTTTTATTTTTTTAGGTATTTAGGCTCTCTTAAGTGTTATATGCATAATAGAGCTCGACCTGAAGGCTCTATTGTAGAGGTTTATATATTGAATGAATGCTTGAAATTTTGTTTGATGTACTTAAATGACATCGAGATACAATTAAATAGAGAAGAAAATAACTTTGATTTTTGATTAAGATGGTGGCTTTTCAGTTTTCTCCTAAAAAGTAAGGCCCCTTAGATTAGGAAAATATATGGAGTTAACTAGAGATGAACTTGAAATTAGCCATTGGTATATTTTTAACATTTGTGAGGAAGTTGATTTGTATATATAGTCTATATATTACTTCTCATTCATTATTTCAGGTAAATATAGGATTCAACCCGTATTTTCTAACATCTATATTTTTTTTTTAAATAGAGAGCACAAAGATTAGCTTAGAAGCAAAGGGATTGTTAATGTTGAAGGAAGACATAAGATTAACTTCCCATCATGGTTTTAGGACTTGAGTAAGTTATTAATGCAATATTATGCACTTATGGCAATTTATAGGTGATATTAACTTCTAATTATATTATTTCCTGCATATGATATTATATGTATTTAACAGCATTATATGCATTTAACATGTGGGCCTCATATGTGTGGTAAAAAATATAAGATCATCTTATTAATAGAGTTAGATTTCATATAAAAGAACAAGATAGTTGATTTATAAGCCAAAATTTTGGGGTTGTTATGAAGGAATAATATAATGACGATTTTATTAATGAGGTTTCATTACATCCAAGATAAAAAGGTTTTTCTATTTAAGTGTAAATGATTTAATCTTGGTGACAAAGGAATGAACATAAAAGTGAATGGCAACATTAATAGCATTAATGTTAGTAACATTTTGTATGATAATGACCCTTTTGTGTTTGCAATACAAGTGAAGTAAGTATTCTACCTCGACAACACTGTATTAGGCAATAATTGGAAAGTTGTTTAAAAGTTCCAACACCGAATAATCTTTTTGATTTTGTTAAAGGGAAAATGGTCTAATGGGTTAAGATGGTGATGAAGAATATTAAGAGATTGAATCGGAGTTGCATAATGGAGCCCTACAAATAAAAAATGTAGATATATCATCATTCTATAGGAGAGATGTTGATCCCAATATACTATAAGCAAATGAAGTGCAAGTCAATATTGTTATACAAGGAGGTGAAGACTATATTGAGGATAAATTATATGATAATGATGATGCTTTGGGCTAATATAATAGTGATAAAAAGTCAAATCATAATAAAATTAATTATGATAATTTTCAAGATCTTAATCATGATGATTGAAGGTAATAAAAGTGTTCTTTATATTATTTTAAATGTAATGTTGGTAACATTTATGTTAATGCGTATTATTGATGTTTGAGTTATGTTAATATGGATTGTTGATGATTGAGTTATATTAATGCATGTTGTTGATCATTTACTTATGTTAATATGGATTATTGATGATTGACTTATATTAATGAGTATTGTTGATAAGCGCCTTGTGTTAATGTAAATTGTTGATAATTGAGTTATGTTAATACATATTATTGATGATTATCTTATATTAATGTGGATTGTTAATGATTGAGTAATGTTAATGGGATTAATGTTAATGATTGAATGTATGTTTGTAATGATGATTGCATGCATTGTAATGTTAATAAAATTTATTTTTATAGATATCCAATATAATGACACCAGATATAAACAAAGGGAAGAAGGTGGTAGATGTCGAAATTGTAGAAAAGAGGGATTGGGAACTTTCACCAGATCAATCAGTTCCTAACCAACAACAACATTTGACTTCAGCTACCTATGAAATTAGTCAGGAACAACCTCATTCTTCTTCAAAAAATAATGAATCAACCAGTACAGAGAGGTCTGTTAGTTTAATCTTTAACACCTATAAATAGAATTATGCTCAAATATATATTTACATATTTAATGTTTATTTTCTTATCACTATCGATTTGTTATTAGGTTCTAATGTCAATATTAAAAAATGTGTTGAGTTATAACTAGAGATTGTGAATTGTAATGAATGAATGTGCAACGAAGAGCAAGTTGTCAATGCACATTGATACTTCACAAGGTCGTCCTATAGACAAGATCTAATATGCAAAATTGTCAAGTGTTTTTTTTGTCAAATTTCCACTTAATCCCCTCTTCTTTCAATAGGCATAACTTGTAATCTAGAAGTCCAAATTTTGCAAACTTGGTATCAATGTAAAGGGAAAAGAAAGCTCTAAAAATTCTATGTAGAGCTTGAAAACCAATTCCACTTCTAAGGGTGTCAAAAACTTGATCAAAGTTACTGCCTAATCATCATTTTCCAAAGCAGTACAACATTCTTCCAAAAATCATATCTTCCCATTCCCTTGACCAAAAATTCCAAGCTTTATATCAAAAGAAAGATCAGAACATATTATACAACTTTAATGAACAACTTGAAAGTAAATTTAACCTCTAAATGGGTCAAAATCTCAATCAAAGTTTTTGCCCTGCACATGTCATCCTAACAATACCACAATATTCTCAAACTCATAACTTCCTATCCAATTGTCCAAAAATTCAATGCTTGATATCAATGAAAAGATCAGAAACATGATACAATTCTCATGAAGGACCTAGAAGCAAATTCCACCTCTAACTAGGTCAATTTTTTACATGATTGTGGCTGCCCTGTTAAAGATTGTTAAATAAAGATATCACCTAAACCATATCCGTACTTTAAAAATCCATAACTTACAATTCTTACATCAAAAAATAGCATATTATACATCATTACAAAGCTAAGACATTCCTCTACAACTTTCTATAAGACCACTTGAGCTAATTTAAACCATAACAGTCCATAATTGGCTTCAAAGTACAGTAACTACAAAACCCATACTTAGAGACATTTCACACACAAAGCACATTAATACTTTGAAATACCATCTGAAAATTAACAAGTCATAACTTTCAACCTCAAAATCGAAAAATGTCATACTTAGTGGTGATAGAAAGCTAAAAATAAAATCTTCAATTTTCATGAAAACTAGTTTCGCAAAATCTGTCTTAATCATACTAGGAAAATTTCCCAAAGTTTCAGATCACAAATATGCCATTTTCGAATTATTGTTCATCCCTACACACAATGCCACATTCAAGTAAAAATTTGGAACTCTTCAAGCCAAAATTGGATAGCACCTCCTTCACAAGAAATGTATCCAAACTCCTAAAGTTTAATTCAAGCTAAACCTCATCTCAACTGCATAACCATATAAAAAGTTATGACCAAAACATTGAAGCATACACAAAGCAAAATTTCTAGATTCACAACCTAACCAACATTCTACATCTTCCATACCATTTCTAAACCAGCCAACACTCAATTCACTTCATATATCCACCATAAACCATCTCACAACCTATCCTTGAACATTAGTGCACAAAATTGCTGCACACACACTCAATCATCTTCCTTTAATAAACACTCATTTAACATCATTTCAATCCATCCAAAACAACTCAATTCACCTATATTACATGACATCTCATTTATTAACTTCTAACTCATCAATCACCAATCATCAATCAACCAAGGAATTAACATACCCATATAATCAAAGCACAATTTCATGCAATTTAATGTACAAACATCACAAATTAACTACAAAACCATAGTATACAAAATGTTCTTACCTATCAAGCTTCCAATTCTTCAACTCTTCACCTTGTCACTAAAGCCTCTACCTCCCAACACATACACGGTCATCAACTCTCAAGGCTTAGGTTTGGATTTTCAAAGAACTAAGAAGAGCAAGCAAGTAACATAAGAGAGTTCCTTGTGTGGTGGAGAACCAACGAAGAAGAAAGAAGAAGAAGGCTTTGGATGGGAGAAGAAGAATAAAAGATTTTTTTTTGTCTTCATATAAGAACCATCATGAATGACTTAAGGAAACAAGGATGATATTTATGTAAACTAATGACATGGTGGCATGTTAGGCAAGTGACAAGTGTCACTTGCCACATGTCACCTTCTTATACTCTCACTTATTTCCTTTCCAATTCGGTTCCAAATTCTATTCCAATTTTGTCCCAAAATTTCAATGGCTCAAATTAATAAATCCTAAAATCATGTATCTAATTTTTCAGTGTCATTGGACAGTCATTTCTAGTACCGTAACCAATCAGTCAGCTACTTGGTAATTTTTTCGGTCCTGAAATTTTTCAGAAAAATTTCTAAAATTCTCCCAATATTCAAAACACACAAAGACCCACTCCAATTAAATTTTCAAGTAAAAAAATCATATTTTTCACAATAAACACATTAGAGACACATATACCGGGAAATGCCATGAATACATGTACAATCATTACATGTGCAAAATTTACTATTCACGTGTACATATGAATGCATGAACATAGAAAAATAATTTTAAACACTCCTAACCCGTTTAAAATTACTATTCTGCCCTCCCATCAGTGATGGGATGTTACAATTAAGGATTATTGCGGGAACATAATTACCTTGCTTGAACCATGCTAAGGACTTGAAGGAAGACAACTTGCTTGAAAATGTTTTAGATAAAGTTGCAAGAATTTTTTAATTTATTTAACTATATGTAATGTTGTTTTATTTATTTTAAAATTAATTAAACTTTTACTTATTTTTCACAGTTGAAATTAAATATTGTCAATATTAAAAACCTTGATGTTTCAAATTGCGGGACTTCATTATTGAAATAAAGGATCATGGGTTATCGTTATAGGTTTCATTAGTTTAATAAATCTTTTCCTTTTGATGCGGAGGTAAGGAGACATATTCTAGAACGAATGTCTTAAGAATAATTGAAATAATTTGTGTGATTATTAGGCCTCACCCAAAGTTCAAGTTTGTTTACTTTCCCTTCACATTTGCTGCCATTAATCTTGTTAGATGATTTAATGACTATCTAATCTTTTTTCTTTATTTAGTAAAAATGTGAGAAGACAAAGGTCAATAGAGGAAAAAGAAAACACCTCACAATCAAGGGTCCAAATCATTTGTAGTCATCCGAAATGAATGTAAGATCTTTGTTTGCAAGTTATAATTATATCAATAAACACTATATTATTTATTACACCTTGTATTTTTCTTTCATAAAATAGAGTGAGAAGAAACTACATGGACAAGAGTATGATAGGATCACACTATATTAAGTCACTCACTATAATGAAGGTCAAGGGTGGATATTAGAAGAAGTTAAAAATAACTATATAAGTAGGAAAACTTTTTAAATTTTAAGTTTAATTATTTATGTAGTATTAATTAATAATATTTAAATTAAATATTGGTTTTTTTAAAATTTTAGAATAAGATGCAACAGTTGTTACAGAAATCAATGTCTAAGGAGAATGAGGTCAATGTAGAACACATTTGTAATATCATGTTTGGTTGTAATATCATGTTTGGCCCATGATCTGGTTATATCATAAGTCTTGGCTTTGGTCTTATGACAAATGTTTCAACCTCATCAAGGTCCATATAAATTCAACATCTTGAAGAGGAAAACAAGACGCTTAAAGTTGAATTACAAAATACTAAAAAAAGTTAGCCATGCTCGATAAGCACCTTAGAAAAATACTTGGCCCAGATTATAGTGGTAGTGAAGATGAAACTGAATGGTATTAATTACATCTCTTAATACATTTTTTCTTTTAATTCCTATTTGTATTATAATTTACTTTTTCTCAAATTAATTACATCTCTTAATACATTTTTCTTTTAATTCCTATTTGTATTATAATTTAAATTTAATACTTTTTTCTTGAATTACATATTTGTAGAAGATGCAATGGCTGAGTGATTTGCATTATAATTTGTAAACTGGTCTCTGTATTCATTATTTTGTATGTAAGAATTGTTTACAATGTAATCAAAATCTTGTATACAAAAAAATTTAATGATATTTTATTTTTATATACAATGCTTCAAATTATCAATTGTTTTTGTTCAATATATTTTTATAATAAATTAACAATAAAAATATCGAAACATTATATATAATAACATGGATTAAAATAGTAAAAAAATAATTTATTCCAACATGGTATAACATTTCTTTAAAATTCAAATAAAAAATTTGACTTATATTTTATAAAATGTTGCTAAAAATATTTGAAAAATGTAGCTAAAAACTTTTTCCTTCTGAATACATTTCTAAAAACGTAGTTAAAAACTTTTGACTGCGTTCCTAAAAACGTAGCTAACAATTTTTAGCTACAAAAAATAAGCATAGCCATGCGTATTAGCGACGATTCCTCAAAATATCACTAATAGTTTTTTGCTACAAAAGTAAAGTATAGAAAAAACTTTTAGCGACGATTAGCATAAAACATCACCTATTATTTTCAGGTATGAGATTTGACAACATTTTGGACGATGAAACTACATTGTTGCCAATTCATATTAGTGATAATTTTTGTACCTTTAACTACGATTTTTTTTGTAGCCAAAGGGAAACTTTGTTGTAGTGTGCACATGAAACATTTAGACCCTCATTTGCTTTTAACAACAAAACAAATCCCATTCTTCATTATTTATTGCATACTCATTTTAAAAATCAATTGTGGAGGAGTAAGTTTACAGTAGATGTATGTACAAAAGGAGTTATTGACTTGCTACCAATTATTTAATGCACTTATGTACAATTGTTTACCTGTGCTGTCCTAATTCGCCTTAATCTTAGGTGGGAACTGGGAAAACACAAATCTAGTTCTGATATGCTCTACTCAAAGATGCAATGTTTTATTATTAAGGAAAGGGTTAATAGGTATGATGGTTGGGTTTACAAATTGGTAGTGTGGAATAGATTAAACTTATCTTCATCTCAGGTGACAAATTAAATTATTCACCAAGATTGGTCGAGGCAAAAATCTAGCAAAAAGTAAGGGCACCCGCACCCATCAGTGATTCTATCCCAACTTTGCTTTAGTTTTGATTATTCACCCAAAATGTGGTTATTAACTTAACGTTGGAACCCGTTAACCTTCTATCTGAATAATAATAGAATTTTGTCATTAATTTTGTGGACTAGCATAATAAACATAGTTTTGTACAAACCCCGATTAATTTGATGTCAAGATAATTGGGCTTATTAATTCTCTCTTTAACATATCATTAGGCCTGTGTTCATGGGCTTGCTATGATGGGTAGACTTAGCCCATTGAGAACTATATGTGCTTTTGCTGATTAGAGTTTGGAATAGCATTAGTAAATCCTATGCGTTTCTGTCACATCGTTTCACAGAAAACAACAATCGATTTAATTGTTCTGCAATTTCTAGGTATTTGTCCATAAAATTATTAAATATAGCATGTTACAATCCTAGGGTTAATTAATTGTATTGATTAATTACGAAATTAATCTGGAATTTCGTGTTAATTTCTTTCAATTGGTATCAAAGCAGTGTTAACCCTAATTGTGACTGCTAATTTTGTGTAATTTTTTAGGTATTAATTTCATAAAATTTGGGGATTTTCAAATTCGTTAATTGTTTCTCTGTGAAATCATTTTTTGTTGTTGTTGATTTGTTTCGGTTTGGTGTCAAAGCAAGTGGTAGGTTTATTAATTTTGTTGTTGTCTTTTGAAAACCTCAAAAAGCTCAAAAAATCGAGCCAAAAATGTTTTCTTCCATTTTTTAACCTATTTAGTAGCTTCTTTTATGAAATTAATTGAGGGGTTTATAGATCGTTAAATTCTGAATCTATTGACACTAATTTCATTGAAAATGGATCAAAATTGAGCAACATATAGCAATTTATCGAAATCGAGTCGCTAACTAGGTCGCCCAACCCGAATACTAGTCAACCGGATGAGGAAGATGCAACCCGACCCGGCTGGACGTTTCCCACGTGTGACATCGGTGTATGGATGCACATGCGGCCATCTCTGATGGCCATTTTTTCCTAAAATTTTCCTATTTGCTCCACTTGCCCATTTCTGCTTTATGGTATTTTTCTGGAATTTTTTGAATGTTAGAAATTTTATTTTATTTTTCCTTAATTTTAAAATTAATAAAAATATAATGTACTCTCCGAATTTTTTCTTGAAAATTTTTGTACATGTTTCTAGTATTGTTTGGGCTTGTGGGGTCTTGTGTACTCTCAGTGTCATATAGTTATGCACCAAAATTAATTTTGGATGTAGTTTATGCATATAATGTTATATTATATAATTACTATGGTTAATTTTGTAATTGTAGTGTTAACTGAATCTATGGGAACAATCTTGGGGAATGTTATTGGATTATTGTCATTCATTTTGTGTAATTGTGAACTCACCTATCGTGAGACCAATTATTATAAATTGTTGTTGTGATATTGTTATTGGGCATACATTAGATACTATGTTAATGATGCACTTACCCTATCGGTTTGTCTTTATCAATGTGGTTTCTAATGTTTTGTTTAACTAATTGATTTATGTCTTTAAAGTTTTCAATATCTTATCGATATTAGCTTTAGGGCATAATTTAATGTTCTAGGTGATCTATGTTGTAATTTGGGACCCTTAGGCAGGATTGCAATTGCTTGAGAACCTAACTGTGTTGTTTGCCCAATTTTGCTAGTTGTTGATATATTTGCTAAATCTCCCTACTTTGTATCAATTTCCATCTTTGAATTCTTTGATTAAGTTGAATGGGACTAATTATGAGGACTGGCTTGAATCCTTGAATCTTTTTTTGGTAGTTTCTAATGTTGAAGTTACTCTCATTGAGAATGAGCCTGCACAACCCACTGCTGAGTCTTCTATTGCAGATAGAGCTAAATATGATAAGTGGGTTCATTCTAACAATGTTGGACCCCGAACTTTTCTTGAAAATTAGAAATTATCAAATGAAATTAAATAAGGAAATATGGTATGATTCCTTGTAATGAATGAAAAGTATAAATGAATCTATGAGCATTTGATGAAATGAAAGACATTTGAGTTTCCTTGTGTTTTGCATATGTTTGAAAAAAGATGACGGAGTATGATGTTGAGCATGGCCTTGTCTAATGAGTAGAATGGTGTTTGTTATATTTTGAGACAATTTTTGGATTAATGTGAATTGAAATGGCTTCTTTATCCTTCTTAATGATTATGGAGGATTTGCATAGCTTTAAATGAGGTATTGTGTATTGTATTTGGATGTGGGAATTGGAGAATGTGGATGATAGAAGTGTTTGTGCAGGTGCTGTAAATTGTGTGGGTGATTGAAGAAATATGGATAGTTGAAGTTTGGGGGAGGTGCTGTCAAAATGCCAATTATGGACAGAAAGTTTGAGTGAAGTTTTGTCCCTCATAGAGTTAGAATTTGACCAAAAAGTCTTCTTGAAGATTGTATTTTAGGTTTTGATCTTTTCATTGATGTATAATATGTTAATTTTATTTGTGGAAATTGGAAGATATGAAATTTGGAAGTTTGGATGTTGTTTTAGGATGACAACTTTCTGGGCAGAAGCTTTGATTGCAAAATTGACTTAGCTAGAGGTTAAAATTGCTTTTAAGTTTCTCATGAAAGTTTTAGATTATGTTTTGATCTTTTCATTGATATAAAATATGACATTTTTGGACCTTGGAGTTGAAAGTTAGAAATTTTAGAAGTTGTGATACTGTTTAGGGAGACTTCAATTGGACAGAAGCTTTGAGTGGGATTTTGACCCCTTTAGAGATGGAATTGGTTTTCGAGTTCTTCATGGAATTTGTAGAGCTTCTATTTATCCTTCTTTTGATACCAAGTTTGTGAATTTTGGACTTCTATGTAAAAAGTTATGAATTCTTGAAAGTCAGGTATGCGTGTTGGATCGACCCTCTGTTTTGGCCGATCGACCGACTGACTGTTTTGACCGACCGACCGACCTTTTGTTTTGGCCGACCGATCTATCCTTTGTTTTGGCCGACCGATGGACCTTCTATTTTGGCCGACCAATCCGACCCTTTGTTTTGGCAGACCAATCCGACCTTTTGTTTTGGCCGACCGATCGACCTTTTATTTTGGTCGACTGATCGACTTTCTGTTTTGGCCGACCGATCTGACCCTTTATTTTGGCCAACCGATTCGACCTTTTGTTTTGGTCGATCGATCGACCTTCTATTTTGACCGACTGATCGACCTTCTATTTTGGCCGACCGATCTGACCTTTTGTTTTGGCCAACTGATCGACCCTTTGTTTTGGCCGATCAATCGACCTTCTGTTTTGGCGGACCGATCCGACCCTTTTGTTTTGCCTGACTTAATCCGACCCTCTCTCACTCTTTTGCTTATATCTTTTCTTTCCAACATCCGATTGTCTTGGTTTTTAAAGCGTTGGATTCCTAAGACATTCCTCTATCTGTCCATGGAAAATTGTTGATTTTTGAGATTAAATTGAGGACGATTGATTTAATCAATGTGAGTTGGAAAATTTTCTGAATATCGTTCAGTATTTTAGTATTTTCTTGCTTTGTGGAGATCCAATTGAACTGATTCTTGTTGCAAAATAAAATAGAGACATGGGGATACAGGTCATATTTAAGGAATTAAATTTCAATTTAGCCCCTAAGACTTTCAATTTCTGAATTGAAGTCGGGTTTAGTGTGCAGTTTTGGATTAGTAAGAGCTGAAAGTATTTTGGCCATAACTTTTGTTCTAGTCATCCAAATGAGGTGATTCTTGATTTTTATTAAAATAGAGAAATAGGACTACAAATGTTCTGAAGGACTTTAGTTTCAATTTAGTCTCTAAGAATGCCAATGTTTGGATGGAAGTAAAGTGCTGGAAAATATTTTAGCATAAGCATAGTCCAAAATGTTTGAGGTGTAACTTTTGGAGT
>JANTNU010000005.1:13551425-13564224 GCA_024752395.1 Erythroxylum havanense | reverse complement strand
GAAGATGAATAGTAGCAGAAAGTGAATTTGTAAGCTGAAAACTTTGTGAATTTTTCTGGCTTGATCTAGGCAGATTTAGAACAAATGATCTTCATAAAACTTGTAGCTTCTGTTGAGAGATTTCTATCGCCTTAAAGTATGACAATTTTCGATATCGGGATTGAAAGTTATGATCTTTCAAAGTTAAGGTTATTTTGCTTTGTTTTTTAAAAATGCTATTAAGGGTAAGTTTGTGTGTACTGTACTTTGAGGCCAATTTTGTACTGATATGAATGAGACAAAGTAGTCTACATGAAAGTTGTAGCTTGTCTTCAATATTTCCAACGCTATAAAGTATGCAATTTTTGGATGTGGGAATTGAAAGATGTGAATGTTGAAGTTTGGATATTGTTTAGGTGATTTTTTAACAGGGCAGAAACTTTGACTGACAAATTGACCTAGTTAGAGGTTGAAATTGCCTCTAAGTGCTTCATGAAAGTTTTATATTGTGTTTTCATCTATCCATTTGTATAAGGTATGGAATTTTAGACCATGGAATAGGAAGTTATGATTTTTAGAAGTCGAGTTACTATTTTGGGATGACAAGTATGGGACAAACACTTTGAGTTGGATTTTGGCCCCGTTAGAGACAAAATTGGTTTTTAAGTTCTACATGGAAGTTGTAGATCTTTTTTTAAGATTTCTATTGATATCAAATTTGTAAAATTTGGAGTTCTGAGTCAAAAGATATGGAGTTTAAAAGTTGAGACGTAGGTTAAGAAGAAAGAGTCGCAAGTCCACTCGAATGTCGCGGTTGTGAATACGCACGATCGCGACTCTACAAGACCACCGAAATGTCGAGATCGTGCACGCACACGATCACGGCTCTGCTGGACCGCCTGAATGTCGCGGTCGTGCACACGCATGATCGCGACTTCCCTATTTGTTTAAGAAAGGTAATTTTCTGAACATATTTCACTCTTTTGCTTCTAACTTTTTTGTCCGACATCCGATTAACCTGATTTTTAAAGCGTTAGATTTTTAAGACATCCCTCTATCTCTCCATGAAAAATTGTGGATTTGTGAGATTAAATTGAAAGAGATTGATTTAATCAAAGTAAGTTGGACAATTTTCTGAAGATGATTTAGTATTTTGGCAAATTCTTGGTCTGTGGAGATCCAATTGAGTTGATTCTTGTTTCTAAATAAACTAGAGACATGGGCCTACAAGTTATATAAAGACATTGAATTTCAATTTAGCCCCTAAGGTTTTAAATTTCTGAATTGAAATTGGGTTTAATGTTCAGTGTTGGATTAAACTAGAAAGATAAGGCTACAAATTGTCTGAAGAAATTGAGTTTCAATTTAGTCCCTAAGAATATCAATATTTGGATGGAAGTAAATCGTTGGAAAATGTTTTAGCATAAGAATAGTCTGAAATGTTTGGAATATAACTTTTGGAGTAGTGAACCAAATTAAAAGATTTTGGTGTCATTGTGAAATTGAGACAATGAGGAACATTTCTCTAGAAGGAAGTTTTAGCAAATTCCTTCAAATTTGATGATTAGAAAAATGTCCTAAGCAAATCATGATTTAATGTTATTTGAGACTTCATTATATTTTATGTTTTTGGGGATTTAATTAGCATGTTAATGTGAATAATTAGCATGTTAATTTGAGTAAGATCATATGGCTTAGGTTGATTGGATTAAATTGTATTAAAATGTTAAAAATGCATAAGGGGCAAAATTGGAAGAATACTTAAGGTTTTAAGTTTCAAAGCTTATAAGGAAGGGCAAATTCATTACTCATTCATTAATGGCAATTTTGGAATTAGACAATTGGGTTTTTGTATAAGGAGAAGCAATGCACGAAATTTTTTAAAGGAAGAACAAAAGAAAGGAAAGAAGAAAGGAGAAAGTATGTTTCGGTGGTGGAGAAGAGGGAAAGAAGAAAAAAGGTTAGGATTTGATTTTCTTGGATTTCAAGAAGGATTTTTAAGTTGATTCAAGAAGGAAAAAGATGGAAGAAGATGAAAGCTCCCATATGAGCCAAGAAATTTTGAATTTGGAGAAGATTTAAAGTAAGGGTTGATTTTGATCTTTGAATTTTTAGAGAGATTTTGGTTCTTATGGCTTAAGAATAGTATGGGTTTTTGTTTTCTAAGATGAATTTTGGTGATATTTCCTTATGTGATGTTCAATTTGAATTCCTATTGGTTAGGGATTTTTGCAAGTGATAAAGGAAATTAGAGAATTTGTAGAAGCAAGGAAAGAGGAGTGTGAACAAGTTTCAAGTATGGAAATAAGGTGGATACCATGTTTATAATTTGAATTATAAGCTAATTGTGAGTGTTCAAAAAATCAAGAATAGAAATGTTTTGCAAATTCATTGTTTATGTTTTCAAAAAATCAAGGAGAAATATTTTCAATTTCATTTTTAATGATTCGATAAATTGCTGCAATTGCAAAATGTATTGTTTTTGCATAATTTGAAAAATGACTATAATTGATGATTTCATTGTTTTTGAATGAAGATGAAATTGCCATGTGAATTTGGATGATGAACGTGCAATGTGAATGGAAATATGTTTGAATTATGATACGTGTATGAAAACTAAGTTTTTGAAAGATGCCTCCGGGCAGTTCGATTTCATGTGTGATTTGTCCGTTATGTGAGTTTGGTTAGGTCCCGTAAAAGGGTCAAGTGCACTTGGTTAGGCTTTGCCCGCCTACTCGCTAGTGGCATTGCAGGTTCATTAAGGACTCTCATAAGTTCACGGCTACATCGGACAACTATGCGGGAATGTGTAGTACGTTCTGTTCACAGTTGCACAGGACCGCTATGTGAGAATGTGCAGTACGTTCTGTTTCTGGAACGACCCAAACCAAAATTTTAATGTGTTATATGCTTATGTGTGTTATAATGTGCTGCATTCATGTTTTGAAATTGTTCATGAACGGTGAAAAAATTTGAGAATTTTGAGAAATGAGCAAATGGGATTTTCAACCGTGAAAGTTTTGAAATTGATTATGAATGATTTTGAAAAGTTGAAAGTTTGAGAAATAAGCATTTTTGCCAAATTTCTACTGTGAAACTTCCATAAAATGGCAAAAGTTTTGAGAAATGATTTTTGCTTATTTTTCAATTTATAAACATGTTATCCACGAGCTGTAAAGCTCACTCCCTTTCATCCCCATCTCCAGGTTTCAAGAAGGAGATCGGATGAAAGAAAGTCAAGACGTTCTTCCGTTATGTTTGTTTATGTTGTTTGTGAAGTTTGATTTTTGTAAAAATAAGATTTTAGGCTTATGTTGAGTATTGTGGGAATTTTTGTATTCTTGTATTCGGATTTTTATATCGGTGATGTATTATGGTTTGAAAATGCCATTAATGTTTTCTAAGCATGTATTTCATGATGTGTATGAATTATGAATTTGTGTATTGAATTGAGATATGAATGTGACTTGAATATGGATGAATGTGATTGGATGTGATATGGGTTTCGAACAGGAGGTTCGATGATACTGATGTTTGAGAATTATTGAAGTGCTTTTGTTATGAATGTGTTTGACTTATGTTGGGATTCCGGACAGAAGGTCCGATAAATTGTGTTGATTGAGTTGGAAATATAGAAGTGCTTATTATGTTTGAATTGATAGTATATGGTCATGTGTGATTGTTTTTATGGCAAAAGAAAAATAAGAATAAGAATTTTTGTTTAAATAAATGGTTATAATTCGTATATGAAGGATAAACTGTATCGAGGGATGGATAATTTTCCAATTGGAGATTTGAATTTGCTTTGATTGAAGAATGGGAAATATAAGAAGAATCTTATGAATTGAGTTTTATTTGAGGATGAACTTCTAAATAGGAAATTAAATTGCTTTGTATGAGATTGAATAAAAAATGAAAAGAAATGAAAAAGAAAAAAATTTATACCGGTTTTGGATTGGTTTAGACCGAGTGAGTCTTGAGATTCCAATGCTAATTTTCCTACGTATGCGTTCTCGGATGTCGGAATTCAGTTTTAGTATGATTGATACATTCCGTTCCTTCGATTCCGTTTTGATTTGTTTTCAATTATGATTTCCGAGCCTTTTGATTTTCTATGGCTCAATTAAGAATTCGATTCGTTTTCGATTCTTTTGCATTTGATCTGATTTGATTTCTTTGACTTTTGCTTTCGATTCCGCTTTTGATTTTTTTCATTCGTTTCCGCCGCTTTGTTTTTCGAATTATGGTTCCGTTTTCTGGTTGGGCTTTGTTTCGTTTTCTTTTTCCATTTAGAATTTTTGTTTTTTTAGTTGGGATCCAGTTCCAAAATCGGATGCCAACAATGATAAACAAGAATTGAAACATAGACATAAGGCCACGTAATGCTTCATAAATTATATCACAACTAAGCAATAAAAAGACATCATAATGCTTCAATTAATCAAAATCATATGCCATAAATGAAATCTCTCATAAAGTATTCACCTTCACACAAGTGTTTGAGGGTTACTCTCAATCTTCTTCTGATGTACATCTCTTACCATAAGCTTGCATCTTAGTTGTTTCTCCACTACTCCCATCTATGGCATATCTATGAATTAAAAAGTTCTTTATTCCTTTGGTTGTAATAGGGCCAAGGGGTAAAGTAAGCTATGAAAGAAAGGATAGGGATTTAAATATTCAATAGTTAGTAGAGCAAAAACTACATATATTACAATCATCATTGGCAAAATTTATTGAGAATGTGCCCAAACATCATAATGCTATGCAACTCCATCAACTCTATTAACACAATTGTCATCATTCTTTCACCTTAAAATCTGAAGTGAATATGTTTTTTTTTTACTTTTATCCTTTTTTTTTCTTTCAAAGGTTTTATCATCATTTTTTAAAAAGGCATGCTCCTTCAATTACCAAAGAAAACACCCCCACACTTCTTCCTTTGTATACCTATCAATAAGAAAGTTGGATGTATAACATTTATAGCTCTACTAACCATTGAACAAGGGTGAACTTGTTTTCTTGGTTCAAGGTTCTTTGGGATAGGTTTATAAAGAACAATGCTCAAATACGATCAATGGGCAAAAGGGTTCACTAGGAGAATGATTTATAAAAAGGGTTTACTATTTGGCTCAAGCTCAATCCTAGTGCCTTTTATCACTTTCATGAATATACAATAATATGATTATGTAACCTCGAAAAGATGTAATGCAAGTTCTAGAAGTAAACATATATAAAAGAGAAAATTATGTTTCTCATAAGAAAAATAGGATTGAGTGTAATCCTTTAAGCTTAAATTACCTCACTCGGTGATGTTTACTCATTCAATAGCATGCTCATTCAATCAATCTAACATTATGTCATCCAATTGTGACAAGGTATGTAATCAATCTAATCATATTATGCATCTTATTTATGATCAATCTTATCCATAATGCAATTAACTCAATAAATTGGATTATAGCGATAATTAGAGCATGAAAATGTATTAGTATGCAAATATGCCTAATGAAACTATGCACAGTTAATACAAAACCATTTATCCTCCCCCACATTTAGAATCAACATTATCCTCAGTGTTAGGTAAGATAAAATAAAAAATTTAAAACAATTAACAGAATGCGAAGTAAAGTTAAGGAAACCCTTTGAAATAGTCAATTTACCAAAATTTGCACCCTATATTCATATCTCCCATCAAACTATACAAATTATGGGGATAAAGAAAAATAATAATGAAGTTAATTTTACAATTTACCAACATAAAATCAAATCTAAGGCAAGATTAAAAGTAAAATGCATAATTACATGCATGTGAGGTCAAATGCAAATGCAATCTTATGACCCTATGATATCATTTTCCTTGTGGAGGTGGTTGTTGGTCCATGAAGGCCCTCAACATGTCTTCTATTCTGGCTTATGAAGTCGGTAGATTTCTTACTTCCGCTCGAAGATCTCTAATTTTTTCCGGGAATTCTTGCATCTGAGCCAAAATCTGAGTATTCGCTGGAGCTGAGTTAGCTCTCGATTGTCATACAGCAGGGGCATTCTGATTGTGCCTCTCCCAACATGGATTGATCCACCCATTAGGAGCATCTTCTGTGAATTCAAATTCCCTCATTTTATCGGCATTGATGACATCCACCTTAATTGCCACTTCTTTATCTCTTTTGATCACCTTAAAATGTCTAAACAGCTAGCTTAATAAGACTTGAAATGTAAATCTTTTCATCTCTACCTTGGGTTGCACCACTTGCCACATAGAGGTCATTATCATCTTGGTAGTAGCAATGCCCTGAAATTGATCATTGTGGTAGAACATTTTATCTAGATTATACAAGTCTTCATTGTGGAGGTATCCGGAATCACTAGCTTTGGGCATCACATTGTGAGCCAACAGGAAAGCAACCAACCTAGGTCTGATGTCAAGGTATTTACAGTGCATAAAAAAACACTGATTTATAGATCGTAAAGTGGCTCTAATCCCGATTTGAACCATAAAATTGTCCTTATCCCATTGACTATCACTTGAATACTTGACACGTTTGTCAAAGGATGGAACATTGTCTCCAACTGGCAACTCCAAATGCCCATTAATTAGTTCCTCTGTGATAATCACTACTCTCCCATTGACTGGTGAAGTGAGCAGAGGTGGTTGTTTAACGACTTCTGAACTGAGGTAAGCATAGAATTGTTTAACTGCATCTAGGTAGTATGCACCTTTGAGAGTCAACAATTTTCCCTAATGAAATTTGTTTAAGTTGGCCCTGAAATTGCACGCTTCATCAATACTCTCCACCACTTAGAATTTAATTACGAACTTGTTGTCCTTTTTCTTATTAAACCATACTTCACATTGTTCATTGGTGAACATTGCTTGCTCAGAAATAGATTCCTGTGCTTTATTGACTAAATTTTTTACCTCGAACAGATTGAGAGGATTGACCCATATTCTTCCTCGCCACTTGCTTAACATGCAACATTGAGTGTTAGTTTCACAACCCGCTATAATTTTAACTAGATTGACCTCAACCCCTTAGTAACCAAGCAACAATTTCCTTTCAAATTCAATCACTCCCTGGAATCTCAGCTTCAATCTCAACCTCACAACTCCATTACAACCCAACCTTTTCAAATTCAAACACAACCTTAAATCTTATTCCAATCTCAACCCAACACTTTAATACAAATCAGCCCTTCAAATTCAATCACACAGCCTAAAATTTTGTTCAATCTCAACCCAATGCTTCACTATGTAACAATATACCCAACAAACTCATCATTATCAAGCACACATTGAAGTTCCACCATTAAAGAACACTTAGCCATACCCAATAGAAGTATAAATTGCATGAAATCTACCCAAAACCTTAACAAAATCCCCTGAAATCTTCAAACATGAATTGACCAGAGAGAGGAAGACGAATAGAGAGGCTAGGCCTAGCTGGGATGGAATGTCATAGGGATGGGGTTTGTAAAGGCCAGAGAAAGGGAGAAGAATTAAGGAAAATAGGAAAAACCTAGGGCTAGAAGATGACTGGTATGGATGAAGGCAAGAGAGAACACAGGGGAGACACCAGGAGATGACAATAGCTTAGGGAGAAAGTGTGGGAAAAAAAGATAAAAGGATGTTTTAATCCTGAATGCAGATAATGTTCGTTAAGCAGACATTTACGGATCTCTTTTATTGTTCTGAAGCTGAAGGTCCGTTAAATGGACTTTCTTGGTGAATCTAAAGTTTTCTCACCTTTGTTCATTAATCTTTTTTCCCTTCTTCTCATTCATTGATATCATAGGACTATATGTATAATGTATGAGTGATAATAATGAAGAGATTAAAGAAAACAAAGAGACATTGCTACTTACCTCCCCCACATTTAGCATGGGTCTTACCTATAGGATTGAAAAGTTGTGATCACGCTATTCCTCATGCTAATAGGAGGTATCATTGAAATGTCTCCTAAACAATAGCCCTATGCAACACACAACAAACTAGAATAAGAATATGTGACAAAAATGAAATTAGTAAAATAACAAAAGGTTAGAAATGTTAGGTTGCCTCCTAACAAGCCCTAAATTTAATGTCCTTAGCTGGACTCGGCCATTATGACGTTAGTTTTGGAATACAATGGTGGAAATACACCTAAACATTTATCCCTTAAAATAGTGTTTGAGTCATTGTCCATTGACTATAAAGGGCTGTTGATTATCCCTTCTAATCTCCACAGCTCTATGTGGGTATACTTTTATCACCACGAAAGGTCTAGACCATTTTGATCACAATTTCCCTAGAAATAATTTCAAATGAGAGTTAAATAGCAAAACCTTTTGACCAGGTTTAAATTCTCTCAAAAAGTCATGCTTGTCGTGGAAAGCCTTGGTTCTTTCCTTGTATATTCGAGCATTCTCAAAAGCACCTAGGAAAATTCCTCTAACTCATGCCTTAGTTCTTTCCTTGTATATTTGAGCTTTCTCAAAAGCATCTAGGTGAAATTCCTCTAACTCATTCAACTCTATTAGTCTTTTTTATCCAGCTTCTTTGAGATCATAGCTCAACTTCCAGATTGCCCATAACGCCTTGTGCTCAATTTCAACCGAAAGATGGCAAGATTTTCCCAAGACTATTCTATAGGGAGACATGCCTAAGGGGGTCTTGTATGTAGTCCTATACGCCCAAAGAGCATCGTCAAGCTTCAATGCCTAATCATTTCTTGAGATATTAACAATTTTCTCTAAAATTTGCTTGATTTCCCTATTAGATACCTCAACTTGTCCATTAGTTTGAGGTTAGTAGGTGATTCCAAATTTAAAATTACATCCATATTTTTTCCAATAAATTTTTGAACTGATGATTCTGAAAATGTACCCCATTGTCACTAATTATAGCTCTTGGAACACTAAATCTTCAAAATATATGCTTCTTGACGAATTTGACATCACTAACTCTAGTGTTGGTTTACAAAGTTGTGGCTTTTACCCATTTGGACACATAATCGATTACTACAAGGATATATTCGTTACCAAAGGATACTGAAAACGGTTCCATAAAGTTTAGACCCCATACATCAAAGAGTTCAACGTCTAAAATCCCTAATTGAGGCATCTTGTGTTTCTTACCGATGTTTCCTATTCTTTGACACTTATCACATGTCATGAATAAAAAGAGTAGGCCAATAAAACCTGGATTGTAGAACCTTTGCTGTCATTTCGTTAGCCCCATGGTGTCCGCCATAAAGATAAGCATGGAAATGATGTAGTACTGACTGCATCTCCTCATCAGGTATACATCTTCTAATTACCCTATCAACACATGATTTAAAGAGCAATGGGTCTTCCCAAAAGTAATTCCTCACCTTAAATAAGAATTTCCTTCTCTTATGGTATGAATAATCACCAGGAATAATGTTAGACACTAGAAAGTTAACATGGTTAGCAAACCAAGGAACATTTTCCTTAATAGACCATATATTCTCATCAAGAAAGGCATCATTATTCGGTTACTCTCCCATCTTGTCACCTTGTTTAAATCGTGAGAGATGATTAGCCACCGAATTTTTGGATCCCTTCTTGTCTCTAATTTCCAAATCAAATTCCTATAAGAGTAAAATCCATCAAATTAACCTTAGTTTTTCATCTTTCTTTGTAAGCAAATATTTTAGGGCGGAATGGTCAGTGTAAAAAAATGACTCTAGACCTAACAAGATAGGATCTAAATTTATTGAATGTAAAAACTAATGCTAGCAATTCTTTCTCTATAGTAGCATAATTAATTTGAGCGTCATTAAGAACTTTGCTAGCATAATAAATGACATGTAATTTCTTATCCTATTTTTGTCCTAAGACGGCCCTAAGTGCATAATCACTAACATCTCACATCAGCTCAAAAGGGAGATTCCAATTCGGTGCAACCATTATAGGAGTTGAGGTAAGTTCCCTTTTCAACTTGTTGAATGCATCAAGACATTCATCAATAAATTATTAAGGAACTTCCTTTTGTAACAAAGCACATAATGGTTTAGAAATGTTAGAAAATCTTTAATAAATCTATGATAGCTACATGCCCAAGAAAATTCCTTATTGCTCTAACCGAATTGGGGGGTGGTAACTTATCGATGACTTCAATTTTTGTTGGATCCACCTTTAGTCCATTATTAGAAATTTTGTGGCTTAGGACTATTCCTTCTTGTACCAGAAAATGACACTTTTCCTAATTCAGCACGAGATTGGTTTCTTCACACCTCTGTAGAACCTGTTCTAGATTGCATAAACATGCATCAAAAGAAGAAACAAAAATAGAAAAGTTATCCATAAATACCTCAATTATATTCTCCACCATGTTGAAAAATATGGACATCATGCAGCATTGAAAAGTGGCAGGAGCATTGCACAAACCGAAATGCATCCTACGATACGCAAATGTACCATAAGGACAGCTGAAGGTGGTTTTTTCCTGATCCTTCGAGGCTACTAGAATCTGGTTTTGTCTTGAATAACCATCTAAATAATAATAATAATCATGCCCTAGAAATCTTTCCAACATTTGATCAATAAAGGGAAGACAGAAGTGATTTTCCTCGTTGTTGCATTTAGTTTTCTATAATCTATACAGACCCTCCACCCTGTATAACCCTAGTGGAAATTAACTCATTACTATCATTAGATATGACAGTCATGCCATCTTTCTTTGGCACCACCTGCATAGGACTTATCCAAGAGCTATCAGAAATAGGATAGATAATTCCTGCATCAAGTATCCAAGAGCTATCAAAAATAATATAGATAATTCCTGCATCAAGTACTTTGAGTACCTCATATTGCACAATTTCCTTTATATTAGGATTGAGTCTCCTCTGATTTTCCACGCTAAGTTTGTGGTTTTCCTCCATTAAAATCCTATGAACACAAATAGAAGGGCTAATTCCCTTTACGTTAGCAATATTCTAAGCAATGGCCAATTTATGTTCACGTAACACCCTTAATAACTTCTTTCCATGCGAGGAATTCAAAAAAGAAGAAATAATAATCGGATATGTATTTGATTCTCCCAAGAATGCATATTTCAAATGAATCAAAAGTTATTTTAATTCAGGTTTTGGTGGGCTTAATATGGAAGGTAACAGTTTAGGTTTAGGAGGACCCAATTCTTCAATTTAGGGTTTGTACCTAAAACCATTACCTTGCAATCTGTATGCATAGCCTACTAGTTCATCATCCAATTAATTCTCATCTATTCCTAAAGCTAGGCATGTTTCGAAGGCATCATCATACATCAATTTAGGAATATATTCAAATGTAAGAGAATCAATTACATCTATCCTACAGGTGATTTCATCAAAAGAGGGACCCCTTGAAACCTTGAAAATGTTAAACACCTCTTCCTCATCACCAATTCTTAAGGTCAACTTACTATCAGGAACATCAATCATTGCTCCACTAGTGGCTAAAAATGGTCTTCCTAAAATTATAGGAGCTTGCATATCAAAATCCATCTCAAGCATGACAAAATCAATTAGAATTATAAGCTTACCAATGTTCACCAGTAAGTCCTCAACTATACCAATAGGGTATCGAATTGATTTATCAGTGAGTTGCAATAAAATTATAGTTGGTTTGTTCCAAGCCTATTATAGAGAGACAAAGGAATAAGATCAATGCTAGCACTTAGGTCACATAAGCAATAAAAGACGTTAGATTCACTAAAGTGACAAGGAATAGTGAAACTTCTTGGATCCTTTAACTTAGGGGATAGTTTATTTTATAAAATAGAACTACACTCCTCAGTTAAGACTATCGTAGCAAAATTATCAAGATTCTTTTTGTTGGAGATGATTTCCGTCAACAACTTGGTATAAGCAAACATCTAAACGAGGGCTTCAACAAAAGGGATGTTGATTTATATTTTCTTGAAAAGGTTAAGGAATTTCAGAAATTTGGAATCATCATGCTTCTTTTTGACTCTTTGATGGTATGGTATAGGTGGTACAAAGGAAAATTCTAAAATTGGTGAAGACTCTTTCTTTGGTGTGGTTTCTTTTGGCTCTTCATTTTCATCCTACTCCACACCTTCAACATCATTGGCTTCATTTTCCTTACCTTCCTTCTCTATAGGAACCATGCCTTCTACCACCTTACCACTCCTTAAAATAACTGCCATACAATCTGGTTTCAGATTCACTTGGGTATTGCTAGGTAGCTTCCCTTTAACCTTTTCACTCACTTATTTTGGCATTTGACTGATTTGTATCTCTAAATTTCTGATGGCAGCTTGGTTGGATTGAATTTTATGCTCCATTCTATTCATGGCTTGAGAGCTAGCTTGAGCAATTTGATCCACCTTGCTCATAAGTTGAGTAAACATATCTTCAAGCCTATCTACTTTTCTCTCCCAAGGGGAAGGGAATTGTTGATACGTAGAAGATGAAAGAGGTGAATATTGCAGTTTCCGTAGTGATTGGAACCCAAATGGTCCCATAGTTTTGCAACCTTTGGATTTTTCCATAAAAAGTTCATATGAAACTTCCAACCTTCATTGTAGGTGTTGAGAAGGGATCAAATCTCTAACCTTGTCTACCATTATTAACATAGTTCAACTTTTCCTCTGTCATTATTGCCTCAATGTTTATACAACCAGCTGATGTATGCCCAAATCTAACACAGAGAGTGCAAGGATCCCTATTATACTTTGTAGGAAAATCCCGGGAGGTACATCACATGTACCAGGTGCGGAAAACAAAAATTTTTATCATCGGGACCTTCCCGAAGGCCAGGATCTATGTGTCGGTATGAAGACTCAAACCTGAATAGCCAATAGAGACTATCTCTA
>JANTNU010000005.1:13494797-13505605 GCA_024752395.1 Erythroxylum havanense | reverse complement strand
TTGGTGCATTAACAATTAAGTGGTGTATTAACAATTAGTGGCACACCATATTATTTCTATCTTTTATAACAGTAAGCTTATTTTATATGTCATCATGGGTTGAACCCATAAGTCTATTAGGATCAATCTTAATTTAAGTACAATAATATTTATATTTATTTATATAATGTTTATTTGACTAAGTAAGAGTCTTGAACCTTTTGACTTATACAATTAAAGGCAAAACTCTTAACCATTTTATATTACAACTGTATAACTTTGATGTAGGCATATTTATATACGTTTTATAGACGTTAAAATATTGGGTTGAAATGCGTTTTGAATTTAAATTAAATTTGCCATGAGCTTTAATATTTTGATAAGTAAGAATACAAGTTAAGATTTGTAGATCAAATGATAAATTATTTATTTATAAATGATTTTCTCATTTTTTAAATTTGAATGAATTTAATGATACTTAGAAATAAGTTTCTATGTGAATCATAAAATTAAAATTGATTAATTCAATCTTAATTAGAAATAAGTTTATAATTAAATTTAAATTAGTATGTTCATAAGTTGAATATTAGAAATGAATTTCTAATTAAAAAATATATAATAATGTTTCTAATTAAATTGAAGTTATTAGTGTAATAATAAATTTGAAATAACTTTTTGATTGAATTAAATTAATTAAATGAAACCTTAAGTTTAATTATTTAAAAGGAATTATCTTTTCATACTTTTTTAAGCATTTTGGCTTTAATAATATGCTCATATTATAGGACACATTTCAACCTATTATTCAAAAGTGTTAAATATTTTTTTCTAGAATTTGTTTCAAGAAAATGGTTGTAATGAGAACCCCAATTTTAATTCAAACACTAGCACAACATAATCATGTGAATTTCATGAAAGCACAATTGGATCAATATCATATAGTGCCTAGGACAAACCTAATGTTACATGTTATATTGGTGACTAACATCATACAACATTTCATCTTTGTTGGTTATCAAGGGTTCTCCACTCCGATGAGCAAAAATGAAGCATTTTGCAAAATATTCATGTCCTAACACAGAGATATGTTTAGTTAGAGTGTGGAATACTCTATTGGTTCATATTCACACTTATAATTGTGTAGAGTAAACTTTCTTGAAAGAGCATAAAAGAAGAAAAGTATCTAGAGATCTTAGTTGTAATGGCCTATCATTATAAAGCTAATAACATGTATGAATTTTAATGATTTATCTAAAGAACTAATTCACTCAATTACCTATAGAATTTGTCAAATTCCATATTAATAGGATTCATTGAATTTTATAATTTTAGTCAAAAATGTTAAGTTACTATGAAGCATTCATTATCTGTAGCAATAGTTAAATTTTGAGTATTATATGTTTATTAAAATGCATTGTTCTATCAATTTTAGTTGTTTTATATGTATGTCTTATACATATCATATGTGAGATATTCATAAATAAATATACCTATATAGAATAACAAATTATTTATCAATTATTATATGGATGATGATTGGAAACTTAGTGACCTTTTGATTCCATAATTAATTCCAAAAACAATTAAAATTTCTATTTAAAAGATTGCATCAATTTACTGACATTGATAATAAATATATATTCAATGTGTCATTTTGGACATAAGTGTTTGAGGAAAATAACTATTATATATAAAATTTTGTCATATAATTCACTAAAGGTGAAAATTTTAATAGTTTAGAATTTAGAATTTACAATTATAAAAATCCAATATATATTGGAAGAGAAAAAGGAATTTTGTCTCATTACATGAAATCTTGATAGTCTTCAAGCCCACTATAACTCAACATAGGAAAACTATGAGACATGTGGCTTATATAAAGTACTCTTTGGCTTATACAACATATATACTAATGTTATGCAAGAGATCGAAAGGTATGACCATGTCAAGAATGTATGGTCCGTGATGATTAACATGTTATAGTGGCATCCTAGTGATCATATTTCAATAACGCACTATTATATTTGCCATATATATATATACATAAATAAATCATAAATAAGAATATCAGATGAGAGAATTCAATCCTGAGGCATATGAAGCTAATGTAAAACACAGTGAACCGACACATTCTTGCATCTACGTTAAGAGCAACTGAAAATGTTCTTAACCCATAATATGAATACCAATATGACATAGGATGCTCTAAGACACCTTTCGAAAAACATCCTGAGACCTCTAAGCTATATACTATGACATATATGGCCAAGTTATGCTCATAAGGAGTTAAAAACTAAGAAGTGGAAGCACAATGGTTAGTCTAAATGAAAAGTGGAAAAAAAAGCCTTCCACAATTCTTAGTATTCCAAGAATAACTAAAGCCAACTAAAATGGGAAAGGAAAAAGTCCTACCACTAAGAAAAAGTTTTGGTGTCAATGTTTTAGTTTACTTTTGATTCAATATTGATTTCTATAATAATATAAAGGACAATTTCTTGAAATTATAATATTAACAATTTTATGTTGGATGGTTTTGTTATATTATATATTGTTTATTAAACAAATAATATTATTTTTATTTAATAAGCTCATCTAATTGTTATAATATTTATGCTAATTTGTGGCATGCTAGACTTGATCATATTGGATAAAATCTAATAAATTGATTGGTCAAACTTATTTTGTTTAGAAGGTCTACATAAAGTAGGATAATCTACTTGTAAACGTTGTCTTGATAACAAAATAGTGTGAAAATCATTAAATATGGGGCAAAAAGTTGCTAAGCTATTACAATTAATTCGTTAACATATCTATAGCTAAATAGATGTGAAAGCATGGTATGAAAGTACTTATTTCATCACATATATCAATAATTATACTCATTATAGTTATAGTTGAGAATCCATAAGATAAAGTCAACAAAGAATTCAAAAATTGATCAAGTATAAGAAGAGTTATTTCATCAATTCAAGATGTTATGTGATGAAAATTGAATGGATAGCTAATAACTATCATATCAATTTACTAATAAGATGGTGTTACAGAGATAAGAAATAGCACTCTTATCATGGTTAATTCTATAATGATATAAGAAAATTTGCCTATCACCTATTAGGGTGACATGTTATTGCTAATCAAATATGTACCTGATAGGAAGCCTATGAAATCATATCTTAAAAAACATGAGATATGGATAGGTAAGAGACCTAATAAACTATATCTGATTTCTTGAGAATGTATTTCTTACGTATATTCATGGTTCCTCTTATAAGTATGAGAATTTAGTTTCCAAAATGAAGAAGAATATCATTAAAAGTTTTTTTAACATTACAAAGGGTATATCTTCAAAGGTGGACAAGGCAATAAACAAACAATTAAATTTGTGTCACAAGATATCTCATTTTTAGAGAATGATTTTTCAAAGCAAGAAAAATAGTTCAAAACTTATCCCTATATGGGAGACTTGAATTATAATGATGATGTAAAATGAGATCAACCGAATGATATTCATCATAGTGGGAGTAATTTGAGAGATGATGAATTAGTCGATGATCAATGACAATTGCAACTTAGCGGGAGTTCTTTACCTCTATCTAATTTGAGTGGGAGTAATATAATTGTAAATATATTTGTTTCTCAAATTTTCATTACACCCATATTTTGAGTGGATTATTCCTTAAGTAATTTTTAAGTTGAAAGGAATAAGCTTTGTTGTAATTGCGAAATTAAAAAATAAACGCAGGAATATAAAAAAGCTCTATCTAGTATTGCTGGGAATGAATGAGTTATGGCAGTGAAAGAAGATTAACCTTTAATAAGTTCAATCTAAGTATAAGACTTAGATAATCTTATGAATGACATGCAATCATCCAGAATAAATATGTTTTTCAAATTTTAAGTAAAATATTGATGGTAAATTTGGAAGATATAAAATGTACATAGTGACTAAAGGATACACACATTCTAAGAGATCAATTACGAGAATAAATTATCATTATTTGTTATATGGTTTACATCATTTCGACTTATTCTACCATCAATAATTCAAATGGATCCTCATATACATCAAATGGATGTATAGACTATGTTCTTAAAAGAACTAGATGAATGAATCTATATGATATAACCACAAGATTTCAATTAAAAAGGTCAGGACAATTTCATACTCAAATTGTTAAAGTCATTCTATGGTCTTGCATAGTCACAAAGTAAGTGGTCTATTTCATTAGTGTTATAACCATATCATATGATTTTAGTATGATTGGAAAATACCACTTAATACGTGTTAAAGGTCCAACAATAAATGTTCAATTTTATCGTTTCATGATGATGATTATTTTTGGTATCTGGTGACAATAAGTAGTTTTTCATGAAAATAAATAAATTGGCTATGAAGCATGAATAAAATGAAGAATATGCCTAAGGCTGCCTACACTTTTGCAGTTATAATCGCTAAGTATCATTTAACTAGAGCTTTTTTACTGTTATAAGCAATATATATCTCAATTTAATACTTGAACAATTTTTGTGTGCATGAAAATAAAATGTTTTTGTGATGCTAATTACTAAAGGTGAGCACCTAAGCAATATGTAATATCCACGAATGCCATAAACAAAATACAACATAAAGATGATTCTTTATTTTGAAGAAACCAATAGTCTCATGCACACTATATTATGTATGAACAAGTACATTGAAAGATTATAATAGAAAACTCAAATATCATTATCAAATCAAACACATAGGTATCAAATATAAATATGTCAAGGACATAGTATAACAAAAAGAAATGAATATGTCTAGTGACTATTTATGATACTTGTTATTAATGATAATAATTTGTTTGTCATAGAATATTTGATACAATATATGTTTAATTGAGAATTAAAAAACATTTTCTAGAATAAATTTTAAATAAAAATTAAATTTTATAAATATGAGAATGATTGATTTTAAATTAAGCTTTTTATTCTAGTGTGAATGTTAAATGAGCATTGAACATTCAATTCTTGATATAAGAAGTATCTTAGACAGATATGAGATACCTTCCCTCACAGGTGATCACCTCCATTATTTTGTAGGAATGGAGATGAGAATAGTTTTAAGTAATTTATTTAGGTAATAAGCGAGAGTTCAAAGCTTAAAGCACTAATGCCAATGTGAAGTACATTGAAGTGTGTAAAAGGATATTAGTAATGACAAACATAAAGAAATGATTTGTTCACCCAATCTATCTTAATGTGAAAAATGTGAGTTTTGAATGGTGGATTAAATAAATAAATGAACTCAATTTAAGCATTAATTATACATGAACTATAATCTGTATGGTATTGAAGAAAAGACATACATTTTAATAAAAGAGAGTTAATATTGTAACATATGAATCATACCATTTGGGTATTTTTGAACAATAAGGATAATATAAGTCATATTCTCAACTTATATTGTATAAGGATCCTTTAAGGCTATATGCATCTCAAATTTAAGGTATTTTTTTTACTGGGGTTCTAACCCTATAGAATTTTATTAGAAAATTATGATTGATTCAATATAATGGGACATTCTAGAAAAGAGAATCAATTTGATTCAAAGGATTACAAAATAAAGAAGATCATTTCAATTCTAAGTTTGCATCAAGATGTATTCAAAATGCCCACCTTCTCTATAACAGGTAATACAAATACAAAATATTTATATAATGAGAATGACATGATGATTGATGGAATAAATAATCTCATAATGTATTAGCTACATGAAATATGAGACTAGTATGAGTAATGCATAATCATTTTCTTTACGGTCAATTAACTTTTTTTGTTAGTAGGAGATAATAGATAAGTACACTTAATATGTTAATAATATGAAACTTTGTAATTTTAAATGTCACAACTGTTAGAAAATCATATATAAGATATGATTTGCTATAAGCATAAGTGGATTGAAAAACAAAAAATTTGAAATCACTAAAAAAATTGTATAGAAATGGTTCTACAAGTTTTAGGATTCTACAAATCTCTTATCGTATGTATTATAACAAAAATTCCTATATGATTTTTGTTCGATTAGTGATACAAGTACAAATACAAAATATTTATAATGATAATGAGATGATGATTGATGCAAGTCTCTTATCCAGTATATTATCTACAAATGAAAATTTACTAGGATTTTATGCGGACTTTAATCCTGTAATAAGAAAATTATCCGACGCTTACACCATTATTCCTTAGTTAGGAAACTCCTTTTTAAACCTTTGCACCACAGTGTCTTACATAACCAATTACATTAATTGAGACTAGCTTTATTGAAAACCTATAAGACAATTGTGCTTTCTAATGCTTATAGTCTATCCAACCTTAGACTCGAACTCTAATGTACCCCCTCAAATGGATTTTCTTCTACCTCTAGTCAACCTGACACTTTTATGGAAACAAGTTGTGGGGATGAGTATGGAGAAGCATTACACTATTCTCCTCTCAAAATGGAGGAAGGCAAATGTAATGGCTCCTGATATTCAAGTGTTGAAAGGTGGTGTGAAAGCTTGGAAGTCAACATTAATTGGATTCTTCTAAGAGAAAAGAATATTATTTTTTATTATAAAGGAATATTGGAGAAATAAAGGGTTGAATGAGGTATTAATGTTTATAAGATAAACTAATATTGTTTACATTTGTCAAGCTAATGCTAGAGAGGTTTTGGAAGCTAGACATTGGCATATATAGAGTCAGCCTTTGTTTCTGTAACCTTGGAAACCAGGTCTAAGTTTAGATAATGTAAACTATGAACAAATTCCAATGTGGATTAACTTACATGGTATCCTACAAGAATACTAGTCTATAAAGGGTCTAAGTTCCTTCGCAAGTTATATGGGCATACATATATGCATGAATGAAACTACTGCCCACTATCGAAGGATAGGTTATATGTAAGGACAAAGAATGGAAAGGATTAACATTATTTCATTCTCATCATGCAACTAAGCAAAGGGGACGAGCTTGTGTAGGATTTAATGAAGAATACATATCATTGGAGATCCAAGCTTTAACCTCACAAGAAGAAGTGGATGGACACAGGCAGAAGATTTGTGAAAGTGGATTATAAGGAGCTTGTACACCTAGAAAGAAAAAAAGAGGTCAAGAGCTAGACAAATCAAAAAAACTATTGTTGATAGGAGTAGTGTCATTACAGTTATAAGTAAGGATCCTTATATATGATGAAGACATTTATCCTAGGTTTCATCTCCCAAAGATTTACACCAAAAGATGTTAAGAGGTGTAAAGTGGGAAGAAGCAAAAGGCTATAACAATCGATGAGGGTGGAGGGAATGGTGATGGTGAAAATGATGTTACACCTAACCTAGATGTTGAGATATTGGAAATCCCTAAGAAAATGGTAGAGGAAGAAAGGAGTTTCCATGGGCTTTCAAGAAGGAGAACTGGTAGAAACAAAAGGAATGGAGCTTCTACCAATAAAACAAAATCATGATGAATGTGGTAACATGGAATATCAGGGGTTTCAACAACCCCATAAACATAACGCTATTGAAGATTTCATATATAGAAATAATGTATAGTAGTTATAAGAATTCTAGAAACCAAATTTAGGATTAAGAATTTTGAGAAGCCTAAAAATAGGGGCTTCAAGTGGTCTTTTGTTTCTAATCATGACCATCAATTTCTAGGGAGGGTATGATCAGGTTTAATTCTAAGAAAACTCATATGATAATCCTAAACTCTAGCTCACAACATATAAACACAAGGATCAAATTTATAACAAAATATAGAAACTTGGGGATTAACTTTATCTATGGGTCTAACTTTGAGCTTCAAATGAAGGAATTATGGAGAAAACTGAGGTTGAAGGCAACTTTAGCCTCAAAAACTATTTCAAGGACTTCATGGATTGCATTGATGCTATAGGAGCTATTAATCTTAGCATGGAAAGTAATCTCTTCATGTATTCAAATAAACATTCTAGGAATTATCACATTAGGAAGAAAATAGATAGAGCCTTGGTAGTAGTCTTAATGAATCTCGGTATCTCTGACCATAGTCTAATAATGGTATGGAATATTTGAGAATGTTAAAAAGAAGTTCCTTTTTAGGTTTAATTATTATCTAGTCAACAATGAGGGTTTCTTAGAGGCAGTTGTAAGAAGGAAGGAGAAAAAGGTTTAGGGTTAAAAAGTTGGAATGTATAAAGGAAGAGCTTAAAATTTTGAAAAAATAACATATGCAATGATACTTTGTTTCCAATTAGAATAGACCAAGGGAATCTTGAAGAATGTCCAGAACTCTTTATACAAGAAACTAAGAGATGAATGGTGATTAGAACAAGAGTAAGCAGTTATGGAAGGTTACACTAAAGCATTAAATGATCACTTTTCTCTTCTGAAACTAAGATATAGAATATATTGTTTGAAAAGGGATGATAGAAACTCTAAATTCTTCTTTAGCTCAATCTTAGTTAGAAGAAACATAAAAAAGATCAATGATGTCTGGGATCGACAAGTTAATTATATTTCCTCTCGGGGCATTGAAAGAGAAAGCTTAGGAGTATTTTGAAAGAATTATAGAGGAGTAGGTAACTATGAATACCAACTCCCTGGTTCTGAACTCAGTAAATTCTAAGCAGTTTTTAAGAGAAATAAGTGAGGCCTTAATAACCCCTTTCTAAGATAAAGATATAGAACATGTTATGTTTGAATTGTAAGTTAAGAAAGACACAAAACCATATGGTTTTAATGGATAATTCTAATATAAGGCTTGGTCATAATTAAAGATTTGGTTAAAGAGGTTGTTTTAGAAATCTTCAAGTTAGATTATTGCTAAGCTCCTAGCTAAGATATTGAAGAAGGTGTTGCAATATCTAGTGAATCCAATCCATTCTTAGAGGGAAGGTACAAAAGGGATAATATCCTACTATCTCAGGGGTTATTTAGAGGATATTATAATAAGAAATATCTTACTAATGATGCCCTAAAGATAGACATTCACAAAGCATATGATTCTTTGAGTTGGGACTTCATTTAATTGGTTATGGAAGCTTTTAATTTTCCTACTAAGTTTAGTAATTGCTTACCTATATGTTTCATTACTCCACCTTTCTCAATTTTGATAAATGGGAAACCTTCTCGATAGTTTCAAGGAAGGAAAGGAATCAAGAAAGAGGACCCTCTTTATCTTTATATTTTTATATTTCGTACAAAAGTACTCTCAAGGTTACCAAACCATAGAATAACATCATTTTTTACTTTTAAATTTCATAAAAAATGCAGGATACCAAGAATCTCTCAATTATTATTTGCAAATGATCTTTTAGTGTTTTCCAAAGCTCAAAAGGAATCCTTAAAGCTAATTATAAACACAATTCAAACTTTTAAGAACTAGTCAAGCCATAAAATCAATAGACAAAAGATATTCATCCTCCCATCCAAAAAAAGCTTTTAACATGGCAACAAAACTCTCTAGCTTAACTTGAATGTAGGCGAAAGAGTCTTCCTTTGTATGTCTAAGGGTATTTATTGCTTCTAGGAGGTTATTGTTTGAGGAATGTATGTCTTTAGTGGAAAAGACTCAAAATATGATCAAATTATAAAGTAACATTTGCATAAACTATGTTGATAGAGTATTCCTAATCAAGGCAGTAATCAACTCTACGCATGCCTATTAGAGCTCACACTTCAACTGTTCTAAAGGTCTTATTAAACCTGTAATTCATGTGAGTTGGTCATAGTAACAAAAGGTTCAGAGCCAAGGTAATCTAGAAATAGGTTTGTGACGGTAAGGAGAAATGAGGGCTAGATATAATACTCGTTAAGATATGCAGTAAGATTTTTATAGAGAAGAAAATCTAAAAAATATTAGTTCACAAAGCGTCCGTATGGGTTCAATGGATTCACGAATATTATCTCAAAAGTAATAGTTTGTGGGAAGTACATGCGAGTTCAAGAAGATCCTTCTTTTTCAATCAGTCAATAAAGGAAAAGAGTTATACTACAAATAGTATTAAGTGCATAGTCCGAAATGATAAGACGACCTTTTTCCATTTTGACAATTAGTCCAATAAGGGTGTAATCCATGATAATTAGACAATGAGGGAAGTGACAATAGTAAGCATTTGGGCATCAGGGTTTAGTTCATACTATCCCTTATTATAATCCTAACAATAGGAAACTCGACTCCTATAGATGGGTTCAACATTACTCAAAGGAGTTTCATAACTCATCTTATGGGAAACAAATTGGAGGTATAGGGAGGAATGTGCATTGCAGAAGCTAATATGAAATCAATTCCTACCCTTTAAAATTGCATTTTTTCTATAGCTGATGCTCAAGGATAGGGTGCTTACTATGGCTTGGTTACAATTCTTAAACTTAATGAATAGATACCCCCCATGCAAAAGGCTGTGGGAGAGTGTAGATCATGTATTTTTTGAATGTCACTATACGAAGGAAGTCTGGAAGCAGAGTATAGAAAGGGTATTTAATAACATTGATAAGGTGAAATGAAAATATCAGGTGAATTGGCTAGTCAATAAAGGTCAACATTTGTCACGTGCCTATTTTTAATTGCATTGAAAAAGTCTTAGTCTTTGAATAGGTCCACTAGATGATTTTGTTTTGATTTATTAGATGCTTTAGAATAGCTTAGTTTCCTTGTAAATAGCTATTCTATTATGCTTTGCTGCTATAAAAGCAAAGGAATAAAATAAGTCCAGGCATCAGTTACAACAATTAAACGTTTTCCAATGTTGAGGCCTTGGTTTCCTCTATTTAACCAGTTTATCATCTAATTTTCTCTTCTTAAATTCTTGTTCTCTTATTCAT
>JANTNU010000005.1:13421531-13432795 GCA_024752395.1 Erythroxylum havanense | reverse complement strand
AATTTTTTTTAATCGTAAGGATAGAATTTTGAGTTCTCTAGTCACTTTTTAAAATTGATGTTAGGTATTCATAATCAGTTCCACAAATGTAGACCCCACAGTATGAGGAAGTCAAAAGGATAATACTAAGAAAGTGAATTAAAAATATTTATCCTCTTAGTAATGTCTCTGTCTGGTCTCAGACCTCGGTGAATTCAATCATTTAAGATGATGTAAAAGTACAGCAGAGAAACGTTTATATTAATAAGTACATATTTGGTTTAACTTTTGCAAGATAAATAAGTACTTTTTTTAATGACAAAAATTTTTTTAAAAAATATTTAATTATAAAATAAAAAATTATTTTTTTAGTAGGTATAATTTTTTTAACAGCTAAAATATAGCTTTTTAAGAAACTCAAATTTGAAGCTTCTAAAAAAAGTATTTTTTAGATAAATTTTTCAGATCAATTAATGAATCTATTTTTTAATCCCTTTTGTCCTTATATTTTACACATAATTTTTACATTATCCCTAAACTCATCTTCGCATTTATTTTGAGATTTATATAATATTATTTGACTTTTTATATATTTTAATATTTATTTTTTATATTAGTTTGACTTATGTTATAATCCATATAAAATATTTGGTTATATATATTTTTATTTATTTTTCATATGGTTTAAAAATATATAATAATTAATATATTGTCTTTTGTATATTATTTAATATACTTTAAATAATATTTATATGCATAAATAATTTTTATTACAAAATAAAATACAGTTAAAATTAATAAAAGTAATTTTTGTTTTTATGTTACCAAACAATCTACTATATGAAGTCAAACAGTCAATTAACTTATTAAAAAAGCTCTTATAATAAAAGTTCTACTTATAAAAATTATACTAACAAAAATTTTACTGATATAAGCTCGTCTGAACAAATACTAAAATGACTCTACATGTGCTTGGTTGAGCCTAGTTTTGGATAATCCAATGCTGAATTATAAATTCCAAGCTAATTATTAATTTTGTTTATAGCGGAATCAATAGAATGCTACATCTCCGTAATCAAAGGGTTGAAGCAAACAAGCTGAATGTGAAGCAACAAAACCAAGTTCTTTGGAGCAAAATTCAAAGAAGGGGATAACGGGGTGTTAATAAAAGTAATGATGTGAAAGGTAGTAATGAATCAGGAATAAAGTTCAAATTGTCTTAAGTTAATTTGGTTTTAAATTTTGTTTTAATTCTTTTATTTTTTCATATAGAACTGATAAATTTTAAAAGTGAAATAAAAAATCAAAGTGCAAATATTATAAGGACACTTTAATTAATTGAATTATGTTAACTTGTTATTATAGGATAAAACTAGGTTGTAATTTAATAGAATCCTTGTTATAACAACTAAAAAAAGATGAATAACACCTCAATCAAATCTTAAATAATAAACAATTAAATAGAACAATATTAAAATTCTTCTTGTAAACTTTGAATTGAAGGGTTTTTTTTTTTTGCATAAAGGGAAAAGATATACGGAAAGCTAAATGAGTCTGGGGAACCTGATCCCCGACATATCCTCGAAGAGGAGACTGTGATACCCTAAAGGTGTTACATCAAAATAAGTGACTCTAATGTCGTCCTGACCTGCTGGGTCGACGAGCCAGTCCGCGCATCTGTTGCTCTCTCTGAAGATATGACGATGAATAACAGACCAGTTCCGGTTGAGGAGTTCCCGGATACCCATGACTAGAGGGTTGCTAGACTGAGAGTGGAAGGTCACAGAGGACAGGAGTCGGTGCACTCCCATCGAGTCCACTTCCAGCTCAATCCGACGGAAGCCCAATCTTCAAGCTAAGGAGAGACTTGTGTAGACTGCCAGAGTTTCGCTGTCCGCACTGAGCACTAACAGATGAGCTGGGAGAACCCACCTTGCCAATTGCCATCACTGTTGCGAATAAGACCGCCAGCTGAAGCTGTGAAATGTATAGGATTACAAGCCCCATCTGTGTTGAGCTTGACCCAGCCTGCTTGAGGACGACTCCAACCTATCCTTTGAACCGGGTGTGGGCGAGAGCCGGTGTGGCTCAGACTGTGCCGGTCTACGGCCTTCTGAACCTGATCTGCAAAAGACAAGATAAGAAATAAGGGTGAGGTGGGACGATCAAAAATAGATTTGTTCCTTCAAGTCCACAGGAACCAGCAGGTCAACCCAAAAAGCAACGCCCACTCCTGGCCGTGCACACGCCGACACTGTAGAAGGTTGGTATGTAGCCAGTCACAAGTAGGGAGAGTAAATGCAGACGAGGTAACAATGTCCGACAGAAAAATGTCCCACATACGGTGAGCGATTGAACAACCGCAAATAACATGAAGAGAGAATTCTTCGTAGAAACAGTGGAGACAGGTATTGTCGGTGGTGAGATGACAGCGTATCCTTTGTTGATTATTAAGTAAGCGATCTTTCGCCAGTAACTATAAAAAGGAGCGTACCCGCTGGGGCCCCTTCTATTATCAAATGGCCCTCCACACCCCATGCGGAGTCTTAGCCTCGGGACCCATAAGTAGGTAATAAGAGGAAGCAAAGGTAAAGTGCCCATAATCTGTGGCTCCCCTTACGATCTGGTTGTTATCTAGGAGAAGGGAAGGAGGAAACATGTCAACTATAGAGCTGCAAATGAAAGGGGAGAGGAACTCCCGTAAATCAGTCAAGTTTCACTGTCCCGTGGGATCCACATAGTGGCGAACGCTGAGGTTAAGCAGGTGATCCGGGATGGATTGAATAGAATGTAAAAAAAGGGGGCCGACTCCCGTGACCCAAGAGTCGAGCCAGAAATGCATCACCGTGCCATCTCCGGTGAGTTGGGGGTGGAAAGTAAACTACAAGGGTAGAATTTTCAGAATCGTTTTAATTTTTTTCCACAACTTGCATGTACAAAAGACTGGTGATTGAAGGGACCATTCCAAAGGGCCGAGCGGAGAAGACAAGTATGGTGTATGAACTCGGTACCTTCTGTCTGTACATGGCACCCCTCTAACAAGTATCCCAAATTCAAAGCTCATATTGTCTACCTGCATGTTTCCTTCTGTGCACGTTTTATCTTATTCTACCTTTATGATTGCTGTACTTTTGTCAGTTCTAATGATCGATTTTTGTTCTCTATCTCACTAAAGAACATCTTAATTGAAATATTTTATGTGATTATTTTTGTACAAGTTACTTTAATAAACATATTTTTCCTGATGACTCCTTTATATTGTCAGGTCTATTCAATGTGCTTACTCTTGGGAATGCCACCATATTGCTGACTTCTGTCCTTCGTCTTTGGCTGCCAAAACATGACGGACTAATATCAAAAGTCAAAGAAATTTATTATTTTGAAAGAATAAGTTCGTGTCACCTTCCTCTGTTTGCATATTATTATGACATAAAACAACAAACAAAGCGGACTCTTTCGACCAAACTGACTTGAAAATGAATTTTAAGTGATGGTATGTTCGAAATGTCGTTGGTGTCCGTATCCCTTTTTCTTCTCTTGTTTCCAGTTTGGTGGTTTATATATATTCCAGAAACAGAGACATTTAAGAAGTTAAGAAAAGCTCAACTTCTTCATGATGACTTGTGCTCTGTGGAGCTGACTAATTCATATTCAAAGGGAAGTGGCTTATATAGTCAAAGCTCCTTAAAACAGTACCCACCAAGGTAGCATCTTTTTAATATTTTTTTTTGCTTATGCAATATTAGTCTCCATCATACTTGCCAATTCAACATGCCTTTAATTTATGACTACTTATACTACATTCTTACCAAAGTTATTATCATTCTTTGGTTAGGCGCTTGGCCACACTACTATCTTATCTTATGTATCGAGGACAAAAGTAGGGTTAAGACTTAAGAATCCAAATCCATTACGCAGAATACATATATGTACAACAGTAGATAACAATGGTTATGTCTGAGAACATAAAGCAAATAGTACATAAGCTTGACAAGAGCGAAATTGTGGGGGACCCTTGGACAATTCTGAGCCCTGGACTTTTACAGACTGCAATAAGTCTGTGAAGCGTTTTTATCATTTGTTTCTGTTTGGTTGGATGTTTCTTAAAAGCAAGCTCTGCTAGACTGGAACAATCATAGTGGATGTGTCAAAAAACCCTTTTATTTTCTATTGTAGGCTTTTTGGGTTGAATTGTCTTCCCAAGATTCTCTTCACACTAATACAACCCTACATTTCAAACCCATAATTAACACCCTCGCTTCTCCTCTTGCCTTCCCTTTTGTCCAATGAATCTACCCTTTATATCTTTTCCTTTGGTGATTGGATTATTCATGAGTTTCAATGTTTTTCTTTTTAAAAAATGATTTAGGGTGACAAGTTAATGACGTCTTAGTGAAGTTTTATTAAACTATTAAAAAATATAGGTAAATATATCTCCTCTTGGGAACTTCACTTATGTTTGTGTAGCAGTCAAGTGAAATGTAAAGCAATTTGTTGATACTTAGAAGAAGCTATTTTCTGAATTAGTTTAAGATAGAGGGCATGAAATGGTCAAAAGTAGGAAGATCTGTATTGATCTAAGGGAACAACTTGTTTATTACTCGAACAAAACAGATGAAAATGGGAACCAATAGTTTAAAACTAAATATATCAATAACCCAAAAAAACGGAGGCAGGAAGTCAAAAGCTTTGTTGTTGCGTAGTGGTCAGGGCGTGTGGCAAACAGTGCTATTATAAGGCTGGAAAAGATGGAAGTATACTTGTGATAGAAAGGAAAAGGATTATACAACTGATTAGCAAGACTTATCTTGTAAATGGTGCCAGCGGTTTTGGAATCAATCTTTGTCGCCAAATCCAATTAAAGTTTGAAATGCTATTCACACTATTCATCATTACAACTAGACAGAAGTGGTTGATGTCTCAGTTTGTTTGTAATGTATATTACATTTTCGTGTTTATCTTAAGCATATATACGACAGTGGCGATAAAGGATTTCATCCTAAGTTATTTTTCAAACTTTTTGTTCCTCACATTCTTTATCTCAGTGTGTTGTGTTACGAAAACATTATCATCTTTACAAAATGATTGAAGAAACAATTTAGATAATTTGATTTAGGTCGTGAGTGGATGTTGCTAATTTCAAGGTCAGACAATGCTAGCCCATTGAATAATAAATTAGTAATAATTCAGGAAGCATGTGAATAAGTGATCTAAATCAAGGTACATTATTACTATTAGGGACTGGTCCAACTGCTGACCTGACCTCCAAAAGATTTAAAATGAATATACTGAAAGAGAAAGTTGTAAATTTGTTCCGTATCTTAATTCACATGTCACTTCCTAATCCTACCCGCATTTTATGGTTTACATGACATGTAAGAACAGTTAAGATCCATTGACGATAACTTAATTATCGGCATTCAAACTTCAAATTTAATAATTGATTTATTTTTATGTGAAAACATTTTTTTAATTATTATCAAATATCCACATTTCTTTTTCAACTTTTGTACTAGTTGTTGTGCCTTTGAGTGACACGACCATTTTCCTCTCCTTTTTTTTTCGTTTTGTTTTATGGGGGGATTAAAACCAACCACTTGTACCCAATAATACTAATACTCAATGAACTTATATCCACAGATGTATAATGAGGCATTGGTCCTCCGACCAAGTCATCCACGAAACCAAGTCATCCTCCGACCAAGTCAGTTCCCTTGCCAACGCACCCAGCTGCCTTCGACCATCCTTTTTCTTTTCCTAGCGTTGGTCAAAAGCACCCGAGGAGAATATACACATATAGGATTACAGTTTGATTAGCGTCTACTTATACACATACAGGAAAATATGAATATCAGATGCAATTGCAACAACTAGCTTTCCTTTTCTCAAGTAATTCCCATCAGACACATACTCAGCTGCCTGTGCTCCCGCCACAAGTCAACTTTTTTTATTCTTTTTGAAATAATTATTAATGTTACTTTTCATATGTACAATCAAGTCATTTCACGATTACAATTGAAACAAGTTTACATGTCTTTGATTTGCAAAAAGCATTTAACCACACTCCCAATCATAAAAAACCAGGTGACCAACTCCCTACTTTTTATTACATTTTGGTACAACAAATAACAACTAATGATATCAATCAATCAATCCACTATACAAAAGTAAGATCTAATCTTCCAACAATAATAACCACCATAAAAGTAACGCTAAAAATTTATGCGATAAGTATTCAATAACCATACCTTTTGTATTTGATTTCAAAGCTCCATTCCTTCCCTTCAACAAACATTCACTTCAATATATAAAACCGTTTAACTAAAACCTTCGGTTAATTATTTTCGATTATTAGTTTTTAGTCGAACACTATACAAATTTTGAAAATATCATTAGCCTCTGTGCAAGGGAGACCTTTCGTAAACCAATCCTCTAGAAATTGATTGCCGGAAAACCTTGATCGGACTCGGAAAATGCCAACCCTTACTCTTCGTTGATTTGACGTTGGCGACGCCTGAATTCGACGGCACGGCGAGCGACCTCGATTTCCTCATCATCCTCCTCCTCTCCTCCTCATCAACGCTCTTCTTACTTGTACTGTTACTCTCACTCACCACTTCGTCCACTCTTTTACTCTTGTTGCCACTGCTGCTCTTAAACAGAGACCAGAAGCTCGAAGACGACGGCGTTCTGCTAAAACTCTCTTTACGGAGCGAGTATTCGTTGCTATCAGCCGGCTTCGACCGGAGGAACGAGACCGCGACGGATCTCGATCGTCGGAACGCAGGCTCGCTCTCGATGAGAGATGAGACGCGGCCGACGGCTCCGACTCCGTCGGCTGTGGCGGCTGAGATGCGGGAGAGAGATGAGGAAGAGGAGCCAGAGGAAGAGGCGTAGCAGTTACAGGGCCGCTCGCAGGCACAGTCCGGGCAGAGAGAAGCGAGGCGGTGGCGAAGGCAGTGGTGGCAGATTCCGATGCGGCGCCGTCGAGAGGGGTGTTTTGGACATTTGAACACATCTTCTTCGTCGACGTAAACAGCCATATCCTCTAAAGCTAGAAGTAGGAAGAAGAAAGAACTATCCTCTTCCTCTCTCTAGAGAAACAGTTTCAGCTTCTATTATTTTCTCTCACTTGCATTGAGGTCAGGTTTATAAACGAGTAGACATCTTAACCATGGTTAAGTGAGATTAACCGTGATTGAAATATCCGACATTTGGTTAACCAAACGGAGCGTTTTATCTAGAATTGGTAAATGCCCTTGACCGTGCGAATAATTTACCAAACAGCCACGTCAAATAGAAGGAAACGCGATAAAAGATAAAATGGTTGAAATGGTCAAAAAAAATTGCAGTCGTGTATGGAGGCATTAATATTGAATGATTCAAGTAAGTTGTCAAGAGTATACAACAATTAAATATTATTTATTTTTGAATTTGGGTGGTAATGTGTTGTCAAAAAAATGTCTTATTTGATAAATGAAGTACCCAACGATTTAAAAAAGTTACTTTTCGGTAAAAATAAAAGTATATCGTAACTGAAGAAATTAATTATTTAGATTGATTAGTTGTGGAGTTTAGTACTGCTAACCCAGGGCCAGAGGTAAAAGGATATGTATTTCTCTTGTGCAGAACAGAACTATAGATTACTGGAGACGAGCGTAAATCAACCAGCTGCATACTAACTACCCACCTTATTATTTAACCAAACATCTTTTCATTTTTTAAAATTATTTAGGGCTTATAATCATTTAGTTAAGATTAAATTCTTGTTGTTTCTAAATTAAAACAACAGCTAGTGGTAGTAACTATTACCGAGCCCAATTTCTCAATCAAAGTCTTGATTAATGGCCAAAAAGTTTAGGAAGGAAAATTCTAAGGTTGCAATCCATTTCCTTTCATTTAAGAAGAAACAGATAGAGAGAGATGGAGAAAACTTGGATGCCATACATTGGAATTGGAAAAGGTGATACTTATTTCCATTTTTAAAACATTAGAAACAATAGACCACATGTTAATTAAAAGTGTTATCTCATAAATGCACATCTCAAGCGCAGAATCCAAACTTTAGTCATCAAGTTTGAAAATGTCCATTTTCTTATAGAATCAGGAAAGATAGCCCAAGGCCAAAGTCAATTCAGTAGGAAGAACAGGGTAAGATAATTAATTTCCAATAACGTAAGCTGATGTTGCTAAAACTATTTTGGTAAACTTTGTCTTCATTTGATTTGTGAGGATGGCACATATATAATATCACAGTATGACTAATTAATAATTACGGATTAAAAGCAAGATTTTGTTATAAAACTTGATTCTCATTATACAAACTATCCCTTCGCCCCCAACTCAGATTCATGGGGTGTCCAATCTCCTGGTAGCTTTTAGCTTAGCTTCTCAGAAACCAAACAAGTGAACAATCTGCACGCAAAAAAGAGTTATGTAAACGCTATTAGGATAGACTTGATCAACAAATCAGCTTCTTCGCTAACAGTTAACAAACCAATGACTGAACACTCTTCAAGCAAAAGAGCTCAATTTCCTCATCTAAGATCAGCAAATCTGTTTCTTTAGTAACAAAACGAAATGACTGAACGCTCTTAAAGCAAAAGAGCTCAATTTCTTCATCTATCTCCTGTAATCACCTGTTACGACTGGCAAGATGTTGGGACAAAGAGGAGCAGAAATTTAGGAAAGGAAAGAAAAACAGAAAAGACAAGATGTTGGAGAAATGATTACCTCCTCATTCGTTAATCCCTATAACATCTTTTATAGGGAATGCTCCACTTACTATAACAGAAATCCCCACTCCCTTTTGACTTTCAAACTCATTCTCAACAAATGAATAATTTCTAGACCGTCACCAATGCTGAGCTATATCCTGTATAACTTCCCTCAACAATAACTGGAATTTATTCTAAACTTAATCTCGAAACTTGAACAACACCTGTGAACTTTTTCTCGTAATAGTTTGGTGAGGTCTTCTGGCATCAAACCCATCACTTAAGCTAGAGTTGGCAGCACTGCCTGGGCCTGCATCATCAACACATGGTTTGAAAGCCACATCTTTATAATGGTATGAGAGCTTCCCCCATGAAATTTATAAACCTCACTGAGGCTCATGAAGTTTAAAGACCTCGGTTGTTGGCCAAGCAGAAGAGACGACAACTGTTCATATGACACCAAGCTGGACTGGGTACTCCGTACTTCTTATCAATCTGACTTATGTTTCCTGTAATTGGCAGGACATTGGTGCCTGACCTAATGGAAGTTGCTTAGTTTTCCTTCCAAATCCAGACAAACAAGAAGAGGTAGAAGTAACAAGAAAGGAAGTCGTAGAGATGGGGGTGTATAAGAGCTCTCAGAGTCTCAGCTCTCCTATGAGGTTCCATCAGCATCTTCAAAACTGTGAGGCAAGCTGAGAATAGATCACCAACTTCAATTCTACTTGTAGTAGTTGATTCAGGTTAAGAAGTGTGAAAGAAAAAAAAAACATGAGTGACATGGAGTCAGTTTCCACAGATCCAGTACATTTATCGTCAAGTCTATCTCTAAATAGTTTACCTTCGTCTGTAAAGCGTGTGTTATCAAATAAAATAGAAAATTTTGTAGAAATTACTCATGTGTCTGTAGAAAATCATGTTTGTGAGTCTTCTTTACCTTTGTTGAGTCTTTATAGTATCTATTCTTGTAACCATTCATGAATGAGAAGTATTCGTAGTGTGTTATCTACTACTAGACCTCGTGTGAAGGAAATCATCTAAAGTTTCAGATTGGAATAGTGTGGTCTCAGATCTACAACAACAAAACAATACGTAAAGCTAGAAATCCCTAAGGAACTGATCGCCTTAGGGAGAGAGCATAACTATACATATCTAGATGTTGAAGCTATACAACTTGTTCTTACCTTACATGGAAGAAAAGGTATTCTTGCAACAGCCAGGATATCCCTTTTTAACACTACCTACACAACGTACCAAAATGCTCTTATTGGTACCTTGCTGACAACTCTTGACAGAGGGAGTGTTATCTTGACCTTAGCACTTGATTTCAACATCAGGTTGGATGATCCTACGTTGCCTGAACGTTTACAAATTCAGATCCAGATCACTAGAGCAGATTAAGATCTAACGACCATCATGGCTACTCTTCACCACCAGATGACCTATCGTCTACAAAATCACTCGTTGGACTTAAACTTTCCAAGTTCTACTTCAGATGCTCTTAACATGGTTGCTGATAAAGTTAATAATCAGACAACTATCCTCTAGATCCTGAAGTAGTTACCTTAAACGAAGCTTGAAAAGATGATGCCTACAGAATGGATTATTGATGTGAGCAAGGCTGCACATGACAAATATATCAATAGACATCGCGATCAACATGACGCTAATCAAGACTTGATGCTGCCTCCTAGCTCCGCAAGTCGGACTAGGCTTAAAAGATTCAAGGCCGAGTTAAATTCATTTGTGGCTTGCGTGGTTGATGATGGACTCCGAAAGAATCAAGATTCTCACTCGCAGCTTCAATCTGTCAATTTGAGCCAAGTTCTAGGCCCAAACAGTCCTTGACAAGTGCACACGATAGGCGCATACGCCAACGCCCATCAGGCCATATGCCAAGTGCGCGTCTGGCCTCCTTTGCCTTGAGTTGTTTTCTTACTATTTTTTATAGATGATTTAGACAGTATTATTTTACCTATTTAGGCCCAGGATGTTGGCCCACTTTTAAGTTATTTTGGCAAGTATAAATAGTTGCCTTGACATTAGTTTTAGGGTTACATTTTTTATGATTTGAGAGCTTTGTTAGGAATTTCTTCAAGTTCTTATTGTTCCATGAACCCTAACTCTATTTATCAATTAATCTCAATTGTGACGTATTGTTTTGGTTCAATTTTCTTGGTTTACTACTTGGTATAGGTTGCTTGGACAATTGCGATCCTTAAGGAAAAAACCTTGCGTATCTAGTTTGTTTAAAGGTTGCCGATTCATATCAAGATTAATCTTCTTTTTGCGTGCGCATCATCTTTGGTATCAGAACATTGGTGTGGAGGAGAATTCCTATTAAACTCCATCGGAATTAAAAAACTGCCGTCCATCACCATTCAATTTGTTGGACCCCGATCTTTTAGTGAAAATTAGAAATATGAAAATGAAAATTTGATAAGAGTTTTTTTGTATATGAATGGAAGTTGAAATCAAGAAATAGAAAGTGAGTGTAAAATTTTGAAGAAATTAGAAAGTAAAGACAATTTGTTTGGTTATGCATGTGGTGTTTTAAGTTAGATTATT
>JANTNU010000005.1:13365050-13377383 GCA_024752395.1 Erythroxylum havanense | reverse complement strand
GGAAATGATTAATTAGATCAATAAGTTCTTTAACGAACTTAATATAATTCCTTGCATTATTCAAGATCGTAATGTACCATAGAAAGTTAAAGCCAATGAGCATGCAAAAGTATCTAAGGTCTCATCAAATATCCAAGGATGAATTTAGACAATTTTTCTTTATTATGATGATAATTAAGATTAAAGTTGTAAGATTAAAGTGCTCACTATAGAGAACCTCATAAAGTTCTATCATTAAGCCACTATCCCAGCAATAGCATAATCATTATATGGTGATATGGTATAAGATATTTAAACAATTGGCTTAGTACAAGTGGGAGATTGTTAGTTCATGCCCTATAACCAATCAATTGGTTGTAGTTTAGTGATAAAATAATTTAAAGATATTTTTTATCTTGTACATGTTTACATGTATATGATAAAATCTATGAGATAATTATATATTGTAAAAGAAATTATAATGAGATTATAATTATGATATTCATATTGCATTTAGGTATTATCTCTAAATTGTTCCTAGATATTATTCTACTCAAACTAGACAAAACTATGAAGATACTTAAATAAAAGTGTGGGTACTTATTAGAAACCAAGTTCACTGAACTGACTTGATATGGGAAATCCATTTGCAACATTACTTATATGTCTATAGAATTTCTCAATGTGATGATTATATAAGCAATCCTTTGACTCAAGGTCTCCAAAGTTATCTGATCGTGGTTTTTAGATGTGTGTAAGTTCTAATTAATAACCTCGATAATTTGCAAAAGTACGGGTCGTTTGCATAATACCTACGGTGTCGATCCCACGAGGGGGGATAATCTAATCCTAAAATGTAAGGCCAAAACAATTCGTAGTAATTCAAAATGTAACAAAACTAAGCCAAGAATTTAATTCAATCATGCAACTCAATTCCAACAATCAATAATGAAAATATTAGCAAATTAAAAATTACAACACATACTCAAGAATCAACATAAAGGAATTATCAATTGAGAGAAAAGGGAATTTCCCCTTTTACCTATTTTTAACACTAACCTAATCGATTATGAATTACCAGATTATTGGTCCTAAATGATCCTAGAGTTGATTACTCTCTCTCGAGTTATAACCATTAACCCTAAATTATAAACCCTAATCAAATTATGAAAAAATTGCAATTTCTCAATTAACAATCTATCCAAAACCCTAATTAGATCTGAAGTTATCCAATAAACTATTGAGAATCCTTTAGTAACTCAATTGTGAAGTCATAATCCTCTAGTAACTCAATCCATCTCCTTTGTCTCAAGTTCAACTCCTTCTAGCTCAACAAATATCTCAAACTTTTATTATCAATGTAAATCTGGAAAGTCTTCCCATACAAGTATACAACTAGCTCTAAATCTTGTATTGGATAATTAATTCGTGAGACCTTAATTGTCTCTATGTATAGGTGATCACCATGCCATGCTGTATTAACACACATCCCAATCCTTGATGCAAAACATCACTACATATCATATATCCTCCAGTCTTTGATAGAATAGTCAACACTGGTACAGTAGTCAACCGATATTTCAACTCCTCAAAGCTCTTCTGACACTCTTCATTCGATTTGAACACTACATTCTTCCTCAAAAGTTTTGTTAGAGAGGCTGAGATCAAAGAAAACTACTCGATAAACCTTCGGTAATATCCGGCCAATCCTAGGAAGCTTCGAATTTCATACACATTCCTTCGAGCTTTCCAATTCATCACTGCCTCTATCTTCCTTGGATCCACTGGTATGCCTTGTCCAGTCACTATATATCCCAGAAACACTACTTGATCCAACCAAAATTCATACTTACTGAATTTGACATACAATTGTTTCTCCCTCGTAATCTGTAGAATCACTCTCAAATGCTCAGCATGTTCTTCTCTGCTCTTTGAATGCACCAAAATATCATCTATGAAAACAATTACAAAGTGATCTAGGTAGAGTTGAAATACCCTATTTATCAAGGCCATAAAAGTTGCTGGAGCATTGGTCAACCCAAACGGCATTACTAAGAACTCGAAGTGTCCATACTTGCTTCTGAATGCACTTTTAGGCACATCAGCCTTTGCTATCTTCAATTGATAGTACCTAGAACTCAAATCCAATTTAGTGAACACCTGAGCTCCCTGTAACTGATCAAGCAAATCATCAATTCTAGGCAACGGGTACTTGTTCTTTACTGTCACTCGATTCAGTTGCTTTATACATTCACAATCGAGCCTGAGGCCCTAATATGAGCTTTAAGCTCTTTTTCATTATCAATTCCGGTCACAACTTCCCTTTATCTTACATGCATTCATATATTGAAATGTTTCACATATTAATTTCTCAATCACTCACATGCTTGCACATTCACATTCAGATCACAATTTTCATCAGACCCAAGGTCCGACATTCAACATCATTTTTAAGTAACATTTATTCTGTCACATTCACATACAAGCAGCACTTCCTATACATTCCTGAATAATAACTCCTCAAACATTTTATTGTCCGGAATCAACACTCAAATCAGATTCATGAAATATTTCAAAATAGAATTTAAGCACACAAAAAATTAAGTGAGACCGCTTAGGTTACTCACAAGTCACTCCCGAAGATAGTGCCTAGAAGTTTTAGCAACATTTGGAGGTTGACGTTTCAGTTGGTTTTCTATAACAAGCAATATACACATATCACAATTTGCACAATTATAAGTATTTAATAATGCAAATATATATAATGAAATATGTACAATGCTTGTTCATGACAATTTCGGGTATTTTTCCATTATCCTCATCACATAATCAATCCTATCACAAAACTCACTTAAGTATTATTTGTACTTAGGCTGATACTTCAATAAAACTATTAAAATCACAATTCATTTCTCATTGTATCACTTTCAGATTTTTCCCAAAAACTAACTTTTGGATATACTTTTCTTAATCATTTAGACAATGAAAATGAAGTAATTTGGCAATACTCTCCTCCAGAAAAGTGTGCTCCTATTGCTTAAGTTTCTAATGACACCAAGATCGCTCAATTTAGTTGAGTATTTTGAAAGATATTTTCCAAATATTTTTGGATTGTTCTCATTTTGAAATAGTATACTATACTCAACTTCTATCTAGAGTTCGAACATCTTAAAGTCTGAATTACAATTAGATTTCTTCAGATGATTTGTAGCGCTATGTCTCTAGATTTTGAAATAGTATACTATACTCAACTTCTATCTAGAGTTCGAACATCTTAAAGTCTGAATTACAATTAGATTTCTTCAGATGATTTGTAGCGCTATGTCTCTAGTTTACTTCAAATAAAGATCATCTCATTTTGACGTCTAGAGAAGAAGTTATGGGCAAAAGGAACAAGACTGTTTAGTTTGTAATTGCTTTCGGGTGCACAGACTAATATCAAGTCACGGTTACTATTGGAGAGGGCAGTGTCTTAATGTGAAAATTAAACATTAGTCTAGCAATTAAACTTACAAGCATGAGGGAGAAAAGTCAAAGGGGTGAGTGACTCACGAGTGTGAGGAAAAAAAGTCACGGGTGTGACAAATAAGGACAAAAATGTTGGATTATTTGAGAACATACTCAGTCAGACCAGTCCCACATTTTTCACTCTATCTCTCTAATACTGTATTACCTGCAACCAAATTTAAAAAGAAACTAACTTCTGTCAATACAAAATAATGTAGTCGTAGAAACTAGGGATCGTTCCCACGAGAAATTTTTAACAATAAAAGTTAGCGAGTTTAAAACTAAAACAAATAGGGGGTTTGGTTCATGTAATTTAAGAAATTAGAAATCAAAAATAAAAAATTAACAAAAGTAGTTGGATCTAAAAAATTAATAAACAAACCTTGGTTTCAGGTCACTAAAATGGATCCTTGATATAAAATTCAGTTCATTAATAAACATTCACTGGGGATTGTTTTTTCTTAAATGTAAATGAATAGAAACATGTATTCCACGCATTCTTATTAACCAACAACCTAGATACGATAGTATATTCAATTGAATAATAGCTTTAAGAACTAAGAAACTAATGAACAAGATAACACATGTACGACACTCATTTAATTAAGATGAATATCTTCTTAGAATTTCTGAATCTAACGTAAAGAAGGCAATCCTAATTACTACTTACGATTAACAAAACTAAACGTCATATTTCATTAATCTAGCTATTGAATGAATCAATCCCTAGTTGCGCACCTAGAAATCAATCAATTTAATTAGAAAAGGTAATTCAAAAGATATTCAATATTCATCAATGAAAAAACTTTATTGAAATATCTCACGCATAATAGGTGATAACAAGGTTCCCCTCAACTAAGAAAATAAGTTTAGCTACTCATAATGGAAGTAGAAATCAAAGAAACAACAAAATAACTAGTCTCCGTCCTTGGTATTTACTAAAGAATACGAAAAATATCAACAAAATGAAACAAAAAATAAAGTTACCCCAAGGAAAATTCTGCAGAAATTGTCAACTTGTTCTAAAACAAGAGCTAACGTGAACAGTCACGTTTTTTCCTTCTTAATGCCTCCCGATCCCTTCCTTTTCCATCCTCTCTTGCAGATCACGTCTCCCACATGTTTAGATTGTGAATCTCCATCAATATAATCTTAAAAGATTATGAAAATCTCAAAAGACTCAGATTTAAGTTTGAAATCAGATCTGTAGATTTTTTATTTTCATCCTTGTACGTGCCTATGCTTAATCACTAAATTACTGTCTAACTTGGAATTTCGGATTTTTTCGTTTCTTTTACATCTTTTTTATTCAATTTCTTCTCTAAGGTATTGAAAATCATCTGAGAAAAATTATGAGACAATTCCATTAATTTTGAATAATAATTTCAACACATTAAAGAGAATTAGATACAAAATAAACACAAATTGATAACAAATTCTCCCATACCAAACCTTTGCTCACTCTCATTGAAACATGTCAAGCCAGTCACTTTATCAATTCATCCTTCATAAGATTAAGTACACACAATCTATTAACTTGAGCCAGTACGACTTAGGTTGCATATATATCATAATCGCTTTTTACCAATATAAATAAACAAAGTTAAAATAAGACATCTTTGTTCAAAAGTAAATATGAAACCAAAGTGAATTCTTCTTACAGATTTCTCTCTTACACTCAAGTGTTTAAGGTCAAAGTATTTCACTCAAATCTCTCTCTAATATATTGCACTATCATAGGCTTGCAAATTCACCAGTTATCATTCATTCGGATTACATGAACTAAAAGATCATAAGGACTTTATCAAGGGTCGTAATGGGGCTAGGTTTGCAAGAGAGATAAAAATGGCCTAAGGTTAATCACAAGCATTCACAAAATATCAAGTAAAAGGGACACTCAAATTAAAATTCTGAAATAACTACATGAATACAGAGGACTACCACTACTCATTACTAACTAATGCTACTATGCTTTTTGTTTCTTTTTCATCTTCTTTTTCTTTTATAATTTTTTTCCTGAATTTTTTTCTTTTTTCTTTCTTTTTTCTTTTCTTTTTCTCTGATTTTTTCTTTCTTTTTCCTTTCTTTTCCTTTTTTCCTTTTCTTTTCTTTTCTTCTTTTTTTTTAACTTGAATAACGCTAAACACAAAGGAAAATAATAAAAATAAGAGAAAATAATAGCAACATAATTTAACAAACATATAAGTTGAAGTACCTAAAAAAATCTCAGAATACAATATAGAACAAAAATCCCAAATTACTCAGTGCTTCATTCAACTTGTGATAAGGTAAGGCTAATGAGATTTTTGGGCTTCAATAAAAGGTGATTGATTGAAAAACAAGGTTAAAGGTTAAAAAATGTGTGCAAAGGGAAAGTAATTAGGTAAGTCATTTTTAAGCTAAAGTGTGTAAAAACAAAGAAGGCTTAATCATTTTCATAAACCATGTAATCAAACAAATTCAATCTGGTTTAATGTAAGTTCTAAAGGCAAACATGACTAGAGGAGCATCACACAATACAAAGAAATATAATGACTTAAAGATGAAGTCATTTAAAACTCAAATTTGCTCATAGGATTGTCTTAAGAATTCATTTCAATTCCACACATTACCTTATCACTCAAACATTAAAATTTTGACTAAGTTTATAAAATCAATTATTGTAATTAATCCGCATGTTTCACTTAAAACTCGCATAGCCCAATTTAATTTCATGCACACACACATTCTTATCTAGACTAATATGATAAAGCTTCATGGCTTAACTTGCATAACCACATGCAAAAATTGAAAAGAGGCATACACATATACTTCAATTCCTTGCCCCACACCTAGAATGGGCATTGTCCTCAATGTCCAAAAACAATAAAAGCATAAAAAAAGGGATGGAAATAGAAGTACTCCCCTAGATTAAAGACGCCATATGCAGCTTTGAAATGAATGATTGTAGCGTCCTTCTCAAATTCCTACAAACAAAACAAACCAAAGAAAACAAGTAAAACAGTCAAAGTAAACACTCAATAGATATGCATAAAAGAGAAAAACATACAAAAGAACGGGATACAGATGGGGAGCCTCCCATCAAGTGTTTATTTAAGGTCAGAAGCTTGACCCTTAGCATATGTACATCATCCATTATTAAAGGGATGTTTGAGTCCAGCAGGAAACATGCTTAAACTCCGTGAGGAGCCTAGAGAAACTTCCCTTAAAGTACACTCTTTATCAATACGATGCCTCGAGGCTTCTAAGGAGTGGAACTTCATCATTTCACCATCATACTCTAATGTCCACTCGTCATTTTGGGCATCGCCCTTCTCACACCAGGATGGTCTTCTTAGGAGTATTGCCAATGGGTGTGTAGACTTAACATCTTGCTTGCCACCTTTGATCTTCAACTCACTGGCATACAGCCCGTTTAACTCATACGTGCTTAACGACTTTTTTTTCTCCTTATTTATTTTTTTTCTTCTTCTTTTACCTATAAATAACTTAGGAAAGGAAATGAAATTTGGTTAGCAATAACATGAATTACATCACTTACCTTAGGAGGTTGCACATCCTCCCTCTTTTCTCGAACTATAACCTCTTCCTCTTCTAACTCCATTTTCTCTTCCTTTATTGCTTCTAGGTTCTCTAAATGATCTTCATTCCCTGAAGGAATGGACAACTCCTCCGCATCACTCTCTTGTTGGCTAAAAACTCTTGCAGACACTAGGGCTTCCATTCTCTCCGCTAAGTGGCTCAATTGATCTTTCAAGGTCTTCAAGCTACTCCTCGTTACCTGCTAGGATTGAAGAGTGCACGTCGCCAAACTCATTACGATATCCTCCAAAGACATCTTATTAGGTTGTGGTGGTGGTGGTGGTGGTGGTGGTGGAGGTGGAGGCTCTAGTTGGAAGTAGGACAGCTTCTGATAGTAGTTCGGTAGAGAAGTGAATCTGTACTGTGTATCTTGCAAAATAGGACACATACAAAAAAATCAAAAAATGAGCAAACTTTACAAACCTTAGCTTTTTGGTCATTACTTATTACTTGCACAGCTAAGGGTGTGAAATTTTTCACTTGATGGTCAACTCTGGAAATAGCAACAAATGGAAACTCATTATCATAATAAGGATAATATGAAAAATCATAATCAAAAACATATTGATAGTGAACCTGTTGGACTTCGCTACCGAGGCCCAGGATTCGGAGACATTTAACGTGGGCAAAAACATTGCAAATTTTCTTAAACAATTAAAGCGTATGCCAAAAATCGATAATCAAATCGGCCCAATTTATTTAAAACAATTTCAGTCACAAAGATGCAATTATTATTATTGAACACATCAGAGTTTCAGTAATCACCTGGGCCCATTATAGAACACAATGCTTGTTTTCATAATATCCTTACATTTCAAAAACCACCCCTTTTGGCTTATTACAAAATACAAAAATAGAAAAGATACAATTGAATGTCTATGCTTGATATGATTATAAAATAAAAAAAATCATGAACTAAATTAATTACAAAAGTCTTTAACTATCTTGGAGTTCCAATGCCTTGCAATGATCACTAATCTTCTCTTTCTGCACCTGAGGAGGGAAGCGTGGGGTAAGCTATATAGCTCAGTAGCTAATATATTTATAGTCATTGGCAATAGACCAAAGTCAAGCATATGTATGTATGTATGTATGTATGTATGTATGTATGTATGTATGTATGTATGTATGTATGTATTTATGTATGTATGTATTTATGTATGTATGTATGTATGTATGTATATATGTATGTATGTATGTATGTATGTATATAGCAATTCTAGCATTCATACTTTATTCAAGCAATTTAAACATTCAACAAATTTAGCTTAAATCACATAACCGCTCATAACACATAACACTCAATATGCTTCATACTTGACAATTTAAAGATGCAATGCAAAACAAATAGCTCGAGGGTTCCATGAAACAGAATGAGGAAATCGAAGTTTACCCTATGAATAGAATGAGTCCATTTTTCGGAGTTCATATGCCACAAGTGGGTAGCCGGGAGAAGGCTCTTATCAACGTGCACATGACGAACAGAATGGTTCTAATCTCTCCCAAACAGAAGCACATAACCATACTCAGAATCATTTTACCAAAATGCTTTTATACTTTCAAACCTCTTCTTTCATCTTTCATGTTCTTCCCTTTCTATATATATACAAAATGTCATGACATATTTTGAGGCATAACATTGATCAAAATCACAATTTAATTTTATCAAGATATCATGGTTCTTTCACGGTATAACGTAATCAAAATCATCATGTATTTTCAACAAGTCCATTTCAAACAATTTAACATATATCCACACATAGGAAAGAATTTGCCCAATCACACAATAACTGTAAATATATTACCCACCTAATTGCTTGCAAAAATCCAAGTCAAGGTTATCTTTCTCCTTGACCTTGGGTAGGATTCTCTTGGTTCCCTAACACAAACCAAGTTTTATTCAATAGGAATCCAATAGAAAATTCCACAATGCAAAATCATTAAAATTGATTCTAGAATGCTTAAACCCAAGAATTTCCTAAACTTCATAGACTAAAATCCTTCCAAAAATCCAAAAGATCTAAAATGGTCTTACCTTGACTCTTCACCAAATGAAGAGATCTTTAACTCAAAGGGAAGCTCTTCTCTTTCTCTTTCTTTTTCCTTTCTTAAACAACTCCAAAATCTCTCTTAAAGGTTAACACAATTGAAACCCTAGCTTTTTCTCTATTCTTTCTCTCATTCTCTTCTTCTCTTTGTCTTTCTCTCTCTTTTTCATGCCACTCTCTCTTTTTCTCTTCAATTTTTGTTCTCCTCTCTTCTTAAAATCTAAGACAACACTTCTTCTTCCACTTATTCCCTTAATGATTGAGAAATGTCCCATTTGCCCTTCCATTTATGCCTTATATCTTTTAGACTTAAGTGTCTTATCAAAAGCACCATTGAATATTCTGACATAACTCTTTCTTCTAGAGAAGTATTCTCCCTTGTCTTAAGTTTCCAATAGCGCTAAAATCAATCTATTTGGTTCAGAAATATGAAAGTTAGGGCTATAACATTTCAGAATGTTGTTAGACTAAAACAGTACACTATACCCAACTTCCATCCAGAAATTGAAAAGTCCTAAAGACTAAAATAGATTTCAACTTCTTCATGCCATTTGTAGCTCCATGTCTCTAGTTTATCTTGAAATAAGATTCATCTCATTTGGAATCCTATAGAACCATATATATTCAAAATACCGAAGTATGTCCAGTAAAAATCCAATTCATACTCTTCCTATAAATACCCTTACTTTGATTCAATCCATCTTTTTCAATTCAAAACCAAATGCTATCAAAATCTATTTAAGGACAGAAAAATGTGTTAAAAAACTATTTTTTTCAATAATTACTTCATTTGGAGGTCGGAGAACAAAGTTATGGTCGAAAGAATCAAACATGATTTTGCCCCCCAATCATATTGAACCTGTCTTGGGAAAAATGGCAAAACTTCCTCTAAAGAACTCATATTAAGGGTTTTTTTAGATGAACTGAAAGAAAACTTTAAGATATACAACTTTTATGAAGACCTTGAAGGATGATTCTAGTATTTGAAGGGTCAAAATTGGAGCAGAAGATAGGATTAGATGAAGCTAAAGGAAAAAGTAAACGAATAGAAAAAAGACAAATGAATGGGGAAAATAGCTATAACTTTCACTATAGATATCTGATTAAGGTATTATTTATATGGTTAGAAATAGGACTTCAAGATATACAACTTTAAAGAAGACATAAAAGACAAATTATATCTTTTGAAGGGTCAAAAATGGGGCAGAAAATAGGATCAGACGAAGCCAAAGAAAAAAGCAAACGAATGGGTAAAATTGCTATAACTTTCCCTACTGATATTGGATTAAGGTGTTTTTTATATGGTTAGAAAGAGGACTTCAACATATACAACTTTCATGAAGACCTCAAAGATAGTTTCTATCTTCTGGAAAGTGGAGCATAGATAGGTACAGACAAAACTAAAGGAAAAAACAGACGAATGAAAAAAGACAGATGAATGGAAAAAATTGTTATAACTTTCCCTACGGATATCAGATTAATATGTTCTTTATATGTTTTGAAAGAAAACTTCAAAATATACAATTTTCATGAAAACTTCAAAGACGAATTCTATCTTTTGAAGGGTCAAAAATGGAGCAGAACATAAGTTAGACGAAAAAAGCAAAAGAAACAAAAAGTAGAAGAAGCAAAACACAGAAGAAGTAAAAGGTCAAAGGAACAAAATACAAAAGAAGTAAAAAGCAGAAGAAGCAAAATACAAAAGAAACAAAAAACAGAAGAAACAAAACACAAAAGAAGAAAAAAACAGAAGAAGTAAAACACAACACAAAAGAAGCAAAAAGCAGAAGGAACAAAACACAGAAGAAGGAAAAAGCAAAAGAAGCAAAACATAAAAGAAACAAAAAGCAGAAGGAACAAAGCACAGAAGAAGAAAAAAGAAAAAGAAGCAAAACATAGAAGAAATAAAAAGTAGAAGAAGCAAAACACAGATGACACGTCATCACAAAAGAAGCAAAACATAGAAGAAGCAAAATGCAAAAGATACATCTTCTCTTATAAGGACCATAACTTTCATCCTAGAAGTTTAAAAATTTTGTACTATATATAATTGGAAAGATAAAAGAAAGACCTAAAACTTTGTAAAAGACACCTTTCTCTAATTTAGTCTACGAACTTTACATTCATCCACCAATATACTACACCCAGTTCCCAATTTCATGACAAATTTTGAGATTCTCAAAGATAGAATTTAAATTCGATGTCTTCATAAGAAATGTAGCCATATGTTTTTAGTTTAATCCAAGTAAGAATCATCTCGTTTGGATAACTAGAGAAAAATCATCTCGTTTGGATAACTAGAGAAAATTTTGTGGCTAAAAGACTGAAGCATACTCTGAGAATATTTTCTAGATCAACCACCCATTTTGTTTCACAATCTTTCCTTAACACAATTCATATTAAGATCACTTTTTCTACTTCATTTACTCCTCATTCTCAACTCCATTTCAAATCAATATCATCCAAAGAAAATATACTTCATGATTAATCATGAATACCAATAACAAAACATACACATATGTACATATTCTCCATCAACTTACTACACAAATTCAATTTCATTTTTGCTTTCATTCTACTTCTAACTTTCACCTTAATTCTTCCCATTTCGAAATCTCTTATCCACTAAAATCATCACAGTAAAATATGAACTCATTCACATTTCTTATTTATTATTTCTAATCTTTTAAGAAAAGTTCAGGGTCCAACAAAGTTGTACCGCTAAAAGATCGAAAAAGTTATAAAACTAAACAAACAGAAGACAAGGTAATCAAGAGCAACGGAACCAAAAATAAAAACAAAAATATCACTAAAAACTGTTCAGAAATTCTCCGACAATAGCGCCAAAATTTGGTACTTCTGTCACCTGCAACCAAATTTAAAAATAAAAGCTTCCGTTAATACAAAATAATGTAGTTGTGGAAAGTAGGGATCGTTACCATGAGAAATTTTTAATGGTAAATGTTAGCAACTTTTAAACTAAAACAAATAGGGGGTTTGGTTCGCGTAATTTAAGAAATTAGAAATAACAAAAATCGGCAATTAAAAAAAGTAACTGTTAGCCCCAAAAAAAATTTTAAGATTAAGCATGATTAGATTAAATTAAGTAAGTTAAGATTAGCATGAATTGAATTAAGATTATTAACATGTGATAGTATTAAAGATGTTAGGTGAGGAATTAATGAAATTAAATATGTTAGTTGGGTTTTAAATGAAG